>JAECUM010006729.1:0-24116 GCA_016617855.1 Megalonaias nervosa | reverse complement strand
GTCAGTGCACAAATTTATTAATTATATAGCATCGTACCTGTTATAAGAGACCACCTGTCTTGAGAGACCATAATTTTTTGGCAAAAGAGGTGGTCTCTCAAGACAGGTTCTACTGTATATATATACTGAAACAGGTGCCAGTGTGAGATTCAATATGGCCACCATGGCAGACATCTTGAAAATATTGTTATTGCTACTTCTCCTACATGGATGGTTATTATTGGCATGGCATTTTCAGTGAAACATCTCTTATGATGTGTAGTTGGTCCAGAAAGAAAATGGTGGCATTCTGATATTAGTATGTCCACCACAGCAACCATCTTGAAAATCTTGTTATTACTTGAGGTTTTCAGTAAAAGAATTCTTATGATGTCTGATTGGTCCAATGATGCTGATATGGTGCCAGTATGGGAAACTTGACCCAGGTCCACACCTTTTCATACAGTAATCCAGTCAGTAGATCAAAGGTCAAGGCCACTATTATTGAAAAGGTCACAAGATGGGTGTATTATTCTCCATTTGTATTTCTCTTGTTTAAAATTATTTTGAAGGTACTTAAATTCAGCAAGATTATCACATGTACATCTAGTTATTTAAAACTGATAAATTTAGATTAGAAGGGAGACATGGTAGCTTATTTGGTAGTAAAAGGAAATACTATGTCTTTGGGGAAATTCTTGCAGTATGATCAGTTTTCATTTCATATGCATTTTGAATGGAATGATGAGAAAAGAACGTCAAAGCAAACTTTCTTATAAAAACACCAAACTGACTGAAAAATTACACAGAGTACATTCTTCACCCCTCTTACTAATTAATACAGATACTTTGGTAAAAAATGATAAAAGTCTGGTACCGTATATTCCGTCTTATAAATCAAGTCCAACTTCAAACAACATAGACCCTGATCTGCCTTCACATAATGTGCCAGTAGCAAGTCTATGTTAATTATTCTGCTGATTAATTCTAACAAACTGTATAGACCCAAATTGGATTTTACCTTATGTGATGGCAGATCTGGGTCTGAGCAGTTTGTAGTTGGACTTACTAGTGAGTATATGAAACTCGATTGACACCAGACCTTTGTCTATAAAACCTCAAAATTCAAACAAAACCAATGAAGACTAATGGGGAAGATTGTAACTGAGTACTCTTTATAGAAATACCACAAAAACTGGTTCATTGGTAGTGTACTTCACGTACTAGCAGGTACCACAATATGTATAATAATATACCTATAAAAACGAAACACTTTTAGGAATGCATGGTATATGTTTTCCGGAAATTGTGATTTTTTAAGTGTGTGTTGGCATGAAAGATGCATTTTGGACCAACAAATGTTTGGATTTTATATTGAAAGTACACCTTCTGGTAAATTTATTTTGAGGCTGGCTCATTTATGAATTATTAGAATTTCTTTCCTACCATGCCAGCAAAATTTTTATGAATTTGCCGTAATTACAAAGTGTGTTGACTACAGTCAGTATTTCCAAGTCAAGTCATTTAGAAGTACTTTATGCTGAATAGTTCCAAGGCACTCTTTGTGTGTAAATCTGGTAGAATGCTGGGATTCTATCAATTTTAGGGGTGACATAAATCTAGCAATGCATGTAATAAATTATAAAAATATATCTTAAGCATGAAATTTTTCATAATGATAAAATTACATTGAAAGATGAGTTCTTTATATTATTTTATTGTTTTATTTTATTTTATTTATCTTGATTTTTTTAAAAAGACTTAGCTAAAGTTAAATTTATTTTAATATAGACACAATGGTTTAAATGATTTTAATACCTCCCATTATGCTATTAGTATATCTATTAACTGTCATAAACATTTGGATAAACTTTCACTTTCATTTTGCAAGTACTTTGCATTTATAAAATGTATACAAATCCCCAGCTGCTGACAAGTTTTGCTCTTCAGCACTTGAATGCTGAATATTTTCAAGTTATTATCTCCCCTTTATGTCAGACTCGGTTTATATTAATGCCAGACGCTTTGTTTGTTCATTTGTTTTCTTCACCAATATGTTTCATATAAGAGAATTGGTTAGGGTTACCATTTTTGAACTTTCAAAAAAGAGGACACTCGGGAGAGTGGGTGTATCTCTATCAGGAAATGTATGGAGATTTAAGGACTGAAAAGGAGGACATGTCTGGGGAAAAAGAGGAGGTATGGCAACCATAGAATTATTACCAATGCGCTGAAGTGTTAAGGACTTGTACACAGAGGCTTCAGAATAACTGACGTCCTCTGGCTGAAGTCCACATATTCTAGGGACTGTAGAGTGTTCATGCTTGTCAAGAGATTGCAGTTTTTTTCAGCAGCTTTGAAAATTTCCATGGTTAGTGCTGCATTTGCCAATTGGCAGTCCAGAAGACAGTTAATCATGATTTTTTTCCTTTGCACATTTGTACTTGACTATGTTGTGTTCAATCAGGGGAATTCATAACTTACAGTTAAAAAATAATGAATTGTCTTTTCAGTAGTTTATATAGTAGATTACCGGTAATAATCTTTCTGAAAAATGTAAGTGTGTGTTCACTCTCCAGTATCATCAAAGATATTGTAAAAGAAAGTATCAACAAAACAAAAACAACAAAGGAGAGAGACAGTTTGATTATGACCTTGGCAATAAAAATTTATACTGTATCAATGTTTTTCTGTCACTTAAGTCTAAGATTATGAATAAATTGCTTCAGTTTCATTATTCTGTCTCTGGTGATTAAACAAAGGATTTACATTGGTGCAAAGCAAGTGTATTACCAGTACTTCATTCAACCTGTTAATTTGTAATGAGGTTTTTGATCAAAGTAAATTGTTGTTTACAGATAATACCAAGAATTGTTAAAGAGGATTTCCTTGCACACAATTTATTTTATTGTTTTATCTGATAACAGTAGATACCTTTCCCAGCAGTAGTAGATACCTGTAATGAATAATTCTTACCAGCAAAGTTATAGGTTGAGATGGTATCTTCATTAACATAGTTCAGTGCAAATCTCTTGAGAATCTAGTTGCACTCAAGATTCTAGATAACTGTCAGTACAGCTGTTAGGGAATCAATTCTGCATCGTAGATAGCAACTTGGAGTGTAAAAATATAATGTTGATGCAACTTAACATTTGGCTTCACATAACATATTTAAATTAACTCCAGTGTGGGGTGGGTGAAAAGTGTAATATAATTTGGTTTTGGCAAATATAAATTCTATTAAAAATTAATATATATTTTGTTATAATACAATATTTTTCCAATATTAAGAGCAGGGGAAAGCATATTAACTTTTTGATGGGCATATGTACAGACAAATAGATCTTAATCAAAATATTTGCCAAAATGTTGTAATGAAAGTGTGATGTGGACATGGTCTTGTTGTTGAGTAAATGTAATAAAATGTTACAATTTAAAAAAACATTTATCAAGAAAGAGCTTTGATTGAAAACTCAGTAATTAATACTGCTTGTAATATAGAATGAAATTCAGCAGTAAGTGCTTCCCATAATTATGATATGAATCAACAGCCATATATTTCCTATGATAAGCCCATACTAGTGAATAAGCCCTTCAACCATTTTGGTTGAGCCCATGTTAGTGGGAAGCAAGACTGACCAGTCACTTATCCACTGTTGGCAATGTTGACGGGTTCTTAAGGTTCTGGTTGAAGTTTTAATTGACATGAATCATTATGAAACAAAGATAATTCATCCCATGACAGATTAAGTCCCCTTTTTTTGCAAATACAGGTTTAATTATCAGAACTCTTTTTGATCCAGACGACCACTCTGGTGGCCTAGTTAGATATGGGAAGTCGTGGGTTTGAACCCCAGCTGAGTGATACCAAAGACTGGTCGACCTGGTGTTAGGATAATGTGACTGGGTGGGACATGATGCTACATGTCTGCAGCATGATGCCCCAGTGCTAGACATCACAATAAACTGTCACAATGCAGACATCGTAGTGATATGACTGAAAAATTGTTTAAGCTACGTTAAAAATCCAAATCACACACACACACACACTCTTATCCAGATCATTCTCATGTTTCTCAGTACGTTTGGTTAATCAGGGTTCTGTTGTATTTCAGTTAACTTTGAATGTTTACGCAGTTCGCTGATATTGACATATTTAAGAAATGCAAAATTTTGTCTTTATCTCAACTATTCAAGATTGAAGCCCAATTCAGTTCTGTTCTACTTGAGCTCAGTCTTTCCTTATATCATTATAAAAATAAACAAGTAACACTATCAGTATAAAAGAGTAGGTTGAAATATTTAGCTCTGCTAGTTGGAAATAAGAATTTGTGTAATGGGATGTCATCTGTCCATCTATCATCCATTAGCAGTTGTTTATTGTTACTGCTCCTAAGCTACTTAGGGGAAAATCATGACTCTGGTAATACAGTGTCATCACTAATAAAAATGGTACCATTTAAAATTCCAATATGGCCACAGTGATGGCCATTTTGAAAATTTTGTTTGATCAGATTGAGGTGGAGTTTAACTAAAAGACTTCTCAAAACTTGTAGGTGGTCTTAAATGGTACCAGCCTGACAACAAATTTGGCCACTATGGTAGTCTTAAATGGGACCAGCCTGACAATAAAACTTGTAGGTGGTCTTAAATGGTACCAGCCTGACAACAAATTTGGCCACTATGGTGGTCTTAAATGGTACCAGCCTGACAACAAAACTTGTAGGTGGTCTTAAATGGTACCAGCCTGAAAACAAATTTGGCCACTATGGTGGTCGTCTTTAAAATCTTGTTTGCTTTCTCCTCCTGAATGGATTTTCACATCAACATGTGGTTTTCAATACAAGAATTCTTATGACATGTATGTGGTTGTAATAATTGGTCCTGATATGACATCCAGCATGATCACGATGTCATCTTAAAAAACTCATTCTGAGTGCATGGTCATGTCACTTAAACTCTTCTGAACGCTTGTAAATGGTCCTAAATGAAGGTTGCTGCTGATGTGACCCCTTAAGATCAAAATTGTATCACTCTTCCTGAATGGATGGTCATATCAGCATGGGGTTTTCACAAAAAGGCTTTTATGACACATTGATGGTCTTAAATGAAGAATGTGCCAATTTGACATCCAGCACAGCCATGGGTGGCAAAATCTTAAAAGTGTTACCACCACTCCTGACCAGATGTTTTTATAGCAACATGAGGTTTTCACAAAAAGGCATAAGACTCTGAAGACCTTACATAGTGCTAAATGAAAATGGCCTCATTAGGGTATCCAGAATATAGCCACCATGATGGCTATATTGAAAATCCTGTTGTTGTTGTTGCTCCACCCTGTCTGATTGATGGTCATATTGCCACTGGGTTCCACTATAATAAGTTTTATGATACACACTTGGTCCTGAATGAAAATGATGCAGATATGGCATCCCAATATGGCAGCCACAGTCAAGTTATCATGAAGCTCAGTTTATGACTACCATATATACATGTTTGCATGTCAAGTCCAATTGCAAACAGCATAGGCCCTTATCTGTTGTTGCATGATGCACTGGTAGAACAGGGTCTCTGTTGTTTTATGGGTTTTTTTTACTGATTACCCTTAACAAACTGTATAAACCCAGATATGCCAGTGCATTATGTGATGGCAGATCTGGGTATATGCTGTTTTGCATTTGGACTCGACTTGCAAGTGAATATATATGGTACTCCTTGTAAACAGATTGTTGTAGCAACATGATTTTTTCCCTAAAAGTCTTCAGGCAGTTGGTCCTATATAAAAGCAATGGTGATTTCATCATCAAAAACCTCATAGGAGGCAGAAGGGAATATCTGGGTACAAAGTTTAGACCAATTTTACTAAAGTTTTAATTAGTAATTTGAGTAAGTGATGTAGAACATAGATCTGGTGTACCTGGTGTAACTTTCATAAACACTAACACGGCATCTTGTCATTTTTGAAGGTGAAATGAAAATTGTCAAAACTTTTTTCTTGAATCTTTTTGACACTGCAAGACCACAACAGGTATTTTGTCTTTTTAGTTTCTCATTAATTTATCAAAAAGAATTTCTTAGATGTGCTGAATGCTGATAGCAATGAAAGAAGTAGATTTGGACCATGAATACTGCAGAAGGAAAAACTCACCTGACAGTTAGCCATGATAAACATATTACTGTTTCTGTTTTTCGGTAATAAGAGTGATGCTGCTGATGTGAGTGGTGAAAGTCGAACAAAAAACAAATGATCAACTTATGTTTCTTAGCATGAAAGAAGCACATTCATTTTATCTTGGATGTAAATGGAATGTTTGAAAGTTTCTTGTAGCCAAATAGATTGAATCATGTATGGATAGTACCAAAAAAACCCCAAAGATGTCATGTAAGATACTAGTTCATGTACATTCTTTCATAGATGATGGAACAAAAGTACTTGGATAACAAGATACAGGAGTTTTCCATTTTTAAACCACATCCCACCCCACCACAATATGATGGCTTGATAACTGATTCCTAAAATTAGCCTGGTGATTTTGATCCTTAAATATGATCCTCAGTAGAAAATGATTGTAGAGAATTCAAAAGTAGCCTTTATGTAAGAGTACAGTAGACTGACATTTTACCTGCATTTTACACTGTTGCAGAGAGCCCTGATTCAAAATAGTCACAGATGCTATCCTGAGAAAAACCATTGTTTTCCTAGTTAAATGAGAAGATATTGATATCATAAATATATTGTGGTTTTGGTTTCCCTACAGTCTTCTTCAGAGGCCACTTTTGTCCACTTTAAAGAGGTGACTGCATAGGACAGGTTTGACTGTAGTTTGATTATTTTGAACACTCAAAATAATTTGTGACAAAAATAAGAAATGTTACGGTATTTACTTGCTTGTAAGTCGAGTCCAGCTGCAATCTGTACAGGTGCATTTTTGCAGTGGCAGATCTGGGTCTATGTTGTTCATTAGGAGTGATTAGTAGAACAAACAAAATAGACCCTGATCTTCCAGCACATTACGCAATGGCAGATATGGAAATTTAGTAGTGAAATACTGTTGTGTTTGTCCTTATATTTAAAAAAATTCTTTTTCACTTCAAAAGCCCAAACTATTGGAAAAACTTAATGTTAGATAACTACATGCATCAAGAATCAAACATTTTCAGATTTGTTCAGGTTCCTGCAGTAATGGATGAAATATTTGCAAAATGTATACTATAAAAATAAAATGATATGCAAATACATAATAATACATTTAAAACTAAATTACTACATATCCCCATCGACTCTTGATTCAGGCTTGTAGATTTGGAAGAGAGAAAATGTATATATCTCTGCAGAAAATCCTTAATTTCCTTATGTGTTGTATTTTGAATGTATTTTGGAAAAATGAACATGAAGTGAAGGAAAGAAAAGAACTCCTAGAATGATTTTGAAGAAGTACAGTATTAACTTTTGATCACAAGATCCTGGCATTCAGTTTTAGCAGATTTTGTAAATTAAGTTCATTTAATGAAATACCATTTTTTTTAGAGAATTCCAACTAATCAGATACATGTAATGGTAATACATGATGCTATTTAATGTCAGTCATTATTTCACTAAAAAAAATGTTCATTGCTAAAGATTGACA
Source organism: Megalonaias nervosa (assembly GCA_016617855.1). NCBI lineage: Eukaryota > Metazoa > Mollusca > Bivalvia > Unionida > Unionidae > Megalonaias > Megalonaias nervosa. The sequence continues at coordinate 16,509 of JAECUM010006729.1, read as the reverse complement.
GTTAAAACTTTGGCTTAAGCTACATATGCCAAATTATTCTGATTTACAATGTTTTGCAGATTACAGAAAAGATAAATAAGTTTCACTGCATTATAAAGTATTAGTACTCATCTTCCTACCAATGAAGACCTCCCAAGGGCTCTGAAGTCATTGACATTAATGATGGACTGGCACTATGACTCACTTTTCCAAGCTTTTTTTTATATAAACTGTTCAGTGGGGCTTGTGATGCTAGGTGTAAACAGTCAGTGTGAGGACTTGTATACCAGTCATGGCTCATTGACTGTCACATATGTTATCAATCCTGGAAAGACTGGTTCACTATGCTTGTCTCCCATTGGAAAAAGTATAGTTTAGACAACAGTTTACTTTGCATTCTTTTTTCTTCAACTTTTTATCATCTTTTAAATGTAATGTGACTTGGTAATACTTAAAAAGTTTGAGCCATTTAAAAAAAAATCTTTGATGGCATGTAGGGGTGGGATGGGGAGCAAGTTTGCAGAGACGGCATGGATTGTTTTCCAGAAACTTTCTTAAGACTGTAGATAATCTGTCTCTTTACTCCAAAATTCTAGTTTACAAGGTTTTTCCTACTATTGTTAAAATAAAGATTTCATATTTTATGTTAAGTTTTAATACAAAGTTAACTACAACAAGTACTCAAGATGCAGTGCTTGTAATATTTATTGTTCTTAAAAACTGAAGTTTTGCAAGCCAAGTAGAAACAAAAATTGTTGCAGTAGAAAGCAGATTTAAAATGTAGACATTTTTAATTGCTTTTCCAGTCGTTACTGTTATTTGGTGCCTTATCTTTATAAATAATTAGAGTTTATAGTACAGTGAAGTTACATCAATGTTTTTGATCATGGCATTTTAATTTTCTTCTCATGGTGATTTTTTAAAAATATTAAATGATATAGAAATTATCAGATCTTTGGTAAGGTTAATGCATTATTGGCAGAGCCCTCATGATCTCACTGTAAAGGATAAAATGAACCATCGTATCTAAAAATAAACATCATGTGCTGCTTATGTGACCAATTAATTTCTGATGCTTGTTTGGGTTAATATTATGAATTGATCTTCTGCTCATGGTAAAGAAATGATTCTAAACTTGAATCTTCAGTCTGATACAGTAAATTCTGCTAATAATTTATCATGCAACAATATGAGTTATTAGAATACACATTGTGTATTTATGTCAGTAATGTATACTGTTCATGAGTTTTGATATTTAGATATGCATTTGTAGTGGTGATATTTAGATATACATGTATAGTGGTGATATTTGGATACACATGTGTAGTGGTGATATTTGGATATACATGTGTAGTGGTGATATTTGGATATAAATATGTAGTGGTGATATTTGGATATAAATGTGTAGCGGTGATATTTAGATATACATGTATAGTGGTGATATTTGGACATAAATGTGTAGTGGTGACATCTGGATATACATGTGTAGTGGTGATATTTGGATATACATGTTTAGTGGTGATATTTGGATATAAATGTGTAGTGGTGACATTTGGTTATACATGTGTAGTGGTGATATTTAGATATACATGTGCAATGGTGAATGTTTGGATATACATGTGTAGTGGTGATATTTGGATAACACATATGAAGTGGTGATACTTGGATATGCATTTGTAGTGGTGATATTTGGATATCATAAGTAGCGGTATAAATGTTGGGATTCCCTAGGCATCATTATGTTTTGAACTGACCATAGATGTCATATTTGTATTGAAATCAGTGATGCAAAAGTTATGCACAGCCACTATAAACATCATCATCAGCAGCAGCTTAATTTTCCTGACATAGAAGTTTTGTAGTGTGTGTTCAAATCCTGCCAAACCAGCATGGGTCAGCTGCCCTCATGCATCTAGCGTTAGGCACTTTACTCCCTTTGCTTAGGCACTATTTAGTCTTCCATGTGTTGGTGTGCCTTTAAACACCCAATCAGTCTGTCAATCAGCTCACTTGAGTCAATGCTCTAGACATTGTGTCAGTGCCTCAAGTTTCATGCAATTACATAGTAGAAAGTCATGTTAGCACACAGTCCCATAATATAAAAGTCCCAGGTTTGATACCTACCCAGGCCAACATGGGTTGACTGCCTTGTGGTGATCTGTGGAAACATCACTTGGCTCTCATTTCCTCTGCATGATATATCCAATAATATGTTGAAAATTCCATCGAAAACCAACCAAACAATCATACAGAGCTTTCTTCCATTGGAAATAGTTGATTGTGCTGGTAACATTTTCCTTTAGGCTGACTGTTTTGAAAGACTAAAGCGATTGCTGTTAATTGTAAAATAATTCAAAAACATAAAATTTTCATCAAATAAGCAGATAAACTGAATTCACATATTTTTAGGTAAAGACCTTGATTGAACATATTATTAAATATATTTAGTTCATGATTATGACTGAAAATATTTTATGCAGCAAAATTTGATGAATGTACATCATAAAAGAAATTAAAAATGTATTAGTAATATTGAGATGTACACTATTTTTGAAATATTTTTAAATAGATTTACATATATTCTTTCTGTTTGTACTTTAATAATGATTATTGCTAACAACATTATAACTGTTTGTTTTTTTTATTAGCATCTTCGATTTTATAGCAGTCATGTGTAGATGGACAGTACTAGTCACTGCACAGAACCAGTTATTGCACAATTGTTGTTTATTCTAGATTTGACTGTATTTTTATCCCCAAGTTGTAGGTGCTGGAGGTATTAGCAGTAGCAATGTCAGTTGGTCTATCTGTCTACCCAGAAGATTGTTTCTGCAACTTTTGTTTGCTGTGGTTTTTGTTTTTTCTTTCTCAAGCCTAATGGGTTGAGGCACAAGTCTATCAGCTTTGATGCTTCTTGATCCAAGGTCAAGGTCACTGGAGCAGAAAATGTGATTTTCTTTTAAGCATGAGACGTCAAGCTTCCCTGGCTTGATTTTCATCAAACTTCACAGGTAGGCAGGGGCAGATGCCTATTGATTCAAAAGCTGAGGGGTGAAAGATCAAAGTCACTAGAGCTGATATTGTAATTTTCTTGGTTTCCATTTGACAAGTCAAGTTTTCTGTTTAAAAAAAAACTTCCTCAAACTTTGTTGGTAGTCTACACTTGGGCAGACATGCCTCCCAGTTGATACTTGAGCCCAGAGATCAAAGGTCATGGAAACAGGAGCAAAAAATTTGTCAGTTTTGGTTCAAGATGACAGATCTACTTTCTTCAAGTTTCCCACACCCAGTTTATAGTTGCATTACCTTTGAGGAAGGGACTCTCCTTATCGAGTTAGTATGTTTATACTCACAAGTCGAGTCAAACTGCAAACAACAGAGATCCTGATAAGATGTAGTATTATGCACATGCAGATCAGGATCTGTGCTGTTTCTTCTACTGATTACTCCTACCAAACTTCACAGACCTAGATCTGCCAGTGGAATATGTGATGGCAGATCTGGGTCTGTGCAGTTTGCAGTTGTACTTGACCTATAAGTGAGTAGATACAGTAATCAGATTTCAGTATCACTGGACATAAAATTGTAAAATTATGTAAATTTTACAGTTGTAGCTATAGCTGGTCAAGAGGATCGATCATTCTTCATATAGCTTTTTATATAATCAGTTTCAGAGATGAAATATATCTTTAATTAAGTGTGAAATTTTTTCTTATGCTTGCTTAAAAAATTCTACACAGACGAAAAAAGAAGTAATGATAATGTGGTAACCAGTTTAGCAGTTGGTGCAGAAATTCAGACTAGTTTTTGTTTTCCCACAGCCTCTCTGATACCATATTCTGCCTATGCTATAGAGCCTCAGCTTATGTTGCAAATGCCTGGAAGAAATTACTTTGTGGGCTTTCAGTGCTTTCATTATAGCAAATATACAGGCTGCAGTCCAGTATTATTGGATTAGAGAGGCATCAAGTTCACTACACATGACATTCTTCATTTCTCAAATGGCCACTTTCCAATACATACTAAAAAGTAACAAAACTACTTTCCAATACAAAGTATACCAAAAGAAACCTTACTACTCAACTTACCTTTAGCCATGTTATAGGAAAAATTGAATATGATTAAATTTCTTAAAGGAAAAAGAAATAAAATCCCTGTTGCCCAAAATAAAACAGTAAAATATGACTTGTATATCACCAAGTTATTACCTGGTATATTTACATAAACCATAGAAACCGGTCAGTTCAAAACAACTTGATTGGAATACAGTACATACTGAACACAAATGAGTTAAAATCTAAGAAAATCCTGTAACAAGGGTAACAGGAACACTGATGCAAGTTGATTCTGCAGAATAGTGAAATAAACAATGAGAGCATGGGCAGTTTTACAAAAGAAACCATGTGCATCACATTAAAAGATTAATTAATTAATGATTATCACCAACAGGGTTTTTGTTCAGTTTGAACATTGACAGCCTTTTCAATCACATGCTGGGAAAAAAACTTCAGATGTAAATAATGGCCATTTTGATCTGCCGTCAAGTCCTTGGATGTTATTACATCATAATAACTTCATAACATTACAGGGAATAAATTCATGTCATCGCTAACAGCAGCACAAGCAATAGTTGCAGACAATTGAAACAGAATGATTTCTTCAGTTTTAATTTGCAGCATTGGAGGAATAACATTAAAGATTAAATGTGCAGGTATTTCATGGATTGTCGAAACATTGTCAGATTTTATTTGCAAGACTTGTCATGTTATAAGACTCCATTCTTCAGTCATCGGCCAGATGTTCATCCACCAAAAATGTACCAATTTAGGAGGTATCACAGCGATTACCTCCTGCTCGATGGCCTAGTGGTTAGAGCGTCTGCCTCAGATGCGGGAGGTCGCGGGTTCCAAACCCAACCGAGGGATACCGAAGACATATAAAAATGTTACCAACAGCTGCCTCGCTAGGTGCTCAGCATTAAGAGGTTAGTGTTAGGACTGGTCGGCCTGTGATCAGGATAATGTGACTGGGTGGGACATCATGCTACATATCTGTTGCATGATGCCTTAGTGCTAGACATCACTGTTAACTGTAACACTGCAGACATCATAGCGATATGACTGAAAAGTTGTTAAAGCTACATTAAAAATCCAAATCACACACACACACACACACACACACACACACACACACACAAGTCCTTCAGATTCATGGTTATTCAACTTGATTCAGAAAGAGGTGAGGATGTTCTGAAATGGGTTGTTGTTGCAAGTCATAATCATCAGTTCACCTAGTCAAGTAAAGCTCATCATTCTTTGTCAGTCTGAGGCGTGAAATAAAGCTCACCTTTTCTTTGTCAGCTTGGGGCATTAAATAAAGCTCATGATTCTTTCTCAGTTTGAGGCAGAGACCACTACATGAAAGAAAACAACTGGCTGGACCGTTCTAAAGTATTTTGCATCAATGTTGTTTGTTTTTTTTGCCAAATGAAAATTGGCTTCCCCATTACCATCAGCCAGTTGTTTGTATTAGAGAACCATCTTGAATTGTTACTTGCATGATTTAGAGATGAAGCTAAATTTGGTATTTAGAAAGTGGACAGGAAAGACTGATCATAAACAACATAATTTAAACTATTATCTGAAATATTCTGGTGTTGGAACTTAAATAAAAAAGAGATTAGTTGGTTGGTTTTTAATGGCACTTTCAGCACATTCAAAGCTATATCATCCAGAGGAAATTCCTTTCCCAAGAATACTTAGGCAGCAATCCAGGGCTGGCCTGGGCGAGTACCATATCCATGACATGTGGATTACGAGTCCAAAGAAAAGAAGAATGAATACAATGTGCACTTTTGTGGTCGCAGTTTGATGAACAGATTTACAATTTAATGGACAGATTTACAATTTGATGGGCAGATGGGTGCTTGCCTGGACATATGAGAAAGTGAATCCTGTATATTTCCTGTTTATTAATAGGGCCCCACATTTAGATGTTGGATCCCTATGATAATCACCTTTTCCATCCTTCTGTCTATCTGTCCATCCATTGATACTTTTTATAACCACCCATAGCTCTGCAACCCTTACACATAATTGCTAGTACTTTGTCATCATTCAGGCATTGTCAACATTGCTAACACGGACATTTTTCAGTCATAGACAAGATTGCTAACACTGGGTCATCGTTTGGTCATTGTCAACATCGCTAACACTGTCATCATTCAGGCATTGTCAATATTGCTAACACTTTGACATTTTTTAGTTATAGACAAGATTTCTAACACTAGGTCATCATTCATCCATTGACAAGAATGCTAACACTGTCATCATTCAGGCATTGACAAGAATGCTAACACTGTCATCATTCAGGCATTGACAAGAATGCTAACACTGTCATCATTCAGGCATTGTCAAGATTGTTAACACTTTGTCATCATTCAGCCATTGACAAGATTGCTTCCACTTTGTCATCATTCAGGCATTATCAACGTTGCTAAGGCTGACATTTTTCAGTCATAGATAAGATTTCAAAGACTGGGTCATCTTTCAGGCATTGTCAGTATTGCTAACACTTTGTTATTATTCAGCTGTAGTGAACCCAAACCTTGAATACATTTAAAACTTATGGTTGCTACAGCTGGGAAATTTAAATGTAGTCTTTTAACTGACCAGACTCTGCTTTCATCAGCTTGGAACTGCAGGGTATTAGCAACATCCATCATAAACTGAGTGTCAGTAAAATATCAGTCAGTAAAATATCAGGACCTACCTCCAAAATGTGTTTTTAACATGACTTGTACAAACAAATGCCCCATGAATGTTTTGATAGGTGCAAATTTTGTATCTACAACAGAGATTGATGACTTTTGCTGCAGTTTTTCTTCCTTTGACTGGTTGTTATTGAGACATTCAACTCAGCCAACATCAAAACAAGGCATGCTACCAGATTCCTGGTAATGACTAACACAGGCTTCTGCCATCATCTTGGCACCAGACAATGGCCAGAGCAATTTCTCTCTCAGATACTTGGTGGGAGGCCATTGATACAAAAGACCTAAAAAAAAATAATTGGTTTACGGTAGTGAGGTTATGTCTATATAATTGCCATATTTATTGATTTGACTTTCTTTTATGCAGTTTATTATCCTAATGTAATAATGCTGTCAATCTGAGCTAAATTGCATTTACTGTGAGAAAAAAATTGTATTGTCCATGGCCAATGAATACCAAGAAATGGAATAAAAAAGTTGAGACACTGCAAACATGTCTATATTCTTCGGTTGCTTTGAAGCAACCTGCTTCCACTGAAAACTTTTAATGTATACTTTAAAACACCAAGTAAACAGGTACATCAGAATATAAACAGTTATAACAACAGTATATAAGTAAAGAGAACGTAAGTAAACAGTTACATCAGAATATAAGTAAACAGTTACATCAGAATATAAGTAACAAAATAACATTTTAATCATGATACAGTTACTTACTCACACAGGAATTAACTTCAGCATTTCATAAAAGTCATCATGTATGAAATTGTAGAAATAATGCAGTTGTCCATTTAAGTTGAAATTAAACTTGAAAATTAATTTAAAATAAGCTTTCCGATTGAAACTTACCTAGGGATTTTGAAATTATATGTTTAAAAATAACGATGAGACAGATGCTCAATTAATTGGAAAATAGCCAGTTTGATAAACTGGATGGTTTCATATACCTCAAGGGTAATCAGTAGAACAAAGAAAGATGTACCCAGATTTGCCAGCACATTATGTGATGATAGATCATGGTCTGTGTTGTTTGCAGTTGGATTTTACCTTTAAGGGTGGTCCAACATCTTCAACAGCAGGAGCCACATGGACCAAAACTATATTGTGGGATATATATATATATATATATATATATATATATATATGAGCATGGGTCATAAAAACATTACCCACTGGTCTTATTTGGCCCATGGGTCTTTAGTTGGGCCTCTATGGGCTCATATATGTATATGGTACTTATAAAACCAAAGTGCAGAAAAGCACCTGGTACTTCTCATAGATAGAAAATTAACTGAAGTTGACAAATAAGTGTCATAAAATTAAGTTGAATAATGTCATCTTACACAGGCTCACACATGATTAAAAAAAAAAATGTCTCACTCTGCATTTCAAAACAGAGTTGTTAAATGGATGAAATATTAATTTATAAATGTGGACATTGGTGGCACAAGGGAGTGGGTGGAAAGGGGCAATTGCACTATGCAACAGGTGAAGGGGGTGCCATTGGCAGTTCCTCTTATTTTTTTTTTGCAACTGAAATTTTCATGGCGTTTCACCTTCACCCTACTGGGGTGGGGTGGGGGAGAGGAAGGCAGGCACCTGACATAAAAACTGTTCTCTGAAGCATAGTTGGGTGCTACTAATGAATACTGGTCCAAGGAGCCTTGAACCCATGTACTGTGAGTGCATGTAGACAAATCCATTGAGAGAGAGAGAGAGAGAGAGAGAGAGGTTTTATTGTACTACATGTAAATAAATAAGACCAAATACACTCATTAGTATTGAAGAGCACTAAGGGGAGCTAATAATATGAAAGGACTTTGTTCTGATACATATACATTTCTATAGAATTTATAAGATTGTCATGTATTTCAGTGGTTAAGGTGGCGCTCTACAGTTTTGTATTTTGCATAGAGTTAGAATTTTAAAGAAAAAGACTTCCTCCGGGTTTCCTCACTAGTTATACTGGCTATTTAAAAAAGACCTTGTATATCTTAGGTGTTGTTCAAAGAACCTTTAATTCCCTTCATTTTGGTGTATGATTGATGGGTGTAATATGGGTTATAGAGTATACAGCTTGGCCTTACTCCAGATGTGCACCTTTCAAAAAAGTGCTATCTCCACTTGGTCATTTTTCTCTTCCTGAACTTCAGAGGTAAATTGTAATAGAAAGAGCTGATAACTTTTTTTACATTTTATATATTTGGTAATTCATTCATTACACTTTCAAAAGCTGGTATTGTCTAGTCTGGCAAAATTCATTTTCCCTATTTTAAAAACTACTAAGGATAGTGTACTTTAGACAAATTCAGGCTGATTTTTGGAGCACAAGGGAGCAGGCATTTTAGTTAGCAGTGTGCTAAGATCATTTACAATTTCCAAAAGTACCATATCCAAAGAAATGTCAGTCACTTACATCAAAGTAGCATAAAGGTATGCCAACATTCTCTCCACTGTGCATGTTTTAAATGCAAACAACTTCACCTTACATACATCACTCTCTCAAAAGTACATAATAACTGGTGAGTGCCCCCTAATGAGTTTGGAAAATACCATATCTTTATCAATGCAATGTATTTCTTAAAATCTGGTTTCCTTTCTTAGAAATTTATTTCCTGTGCTCTCAGTATCTGTCAAACCATGCCTCTGTTAAAATTGTGTGCTTCTTTTGTTTCAAGTTTAAGCTTTATAGGATATGTAGATTGTCATCTTGTTTGCTTTGCTATCTCTTTGATGTTCTCTTGTGGGCTTGGAGACGTAGAATACCCAGTGTGCCCACCTGCATGTCATGTAGGTGACAAGTGGAGATATGTGACTCAATGGTTAGCATGTTAGCATACTAGATGTATGACCAAAAGGATGCAGGTTTGAATCCTACTATTGGATCAGCCCACGTCTGCTGCCATGGTTTGTCCTTGGGCAAGGCAATTTACCCTGATTGATTCTGCATTAAATAACATATACCAATGTAAACTATTTCTGCAATGGTAAGTGTAGGAGGCCATCCCTCTACATTTTATGAAAAAGGGCATAGTTAGGGTAATCCATGGATCAAGCATTCTTGCATAAACCATGTCCCATTACATTCCTCACAGATAAGTGGGCTGTAGGACTCACGGTACTAATTCAGTTCCCATAGTAAACCTATGCAAACACCATGATATTAAAAATTCAATAACTAAAATTTCTGAGTGCTCATGATCAAACCTATATCTATCAGTATAGATGAAACCTGGATGTTAGTTTCTGTGTAGAGGAAAGGATATGAGCAGCAGCATTTTCTGGACCTGCATGTGTTTGAAACATGTGCTTTAATTCCGCACAAAAGAGTCAGGTGCCAATTTTAGTAATGAGTGTTCCAAACTCAAGACTGTAAAAGGACTGAAACTCCATCAATAAAACAGTGTCTCTATTTTTTTGCACTTACAACTAGGGTAAGCTCTCAAAAAATTCTTTTTCCTAAAACAAAACTTACAGGGGTCCCGAGTGGCCGAGTGGTCTAAAGCGTTCACAGTTATGGATCACTGCCATCTCACCTCTGTCTGTGTGGGTTCGAGTCTCGGGCTCGGCCAATGTGGTTATGTGAGAAAGCTTGCTGGTAGCTTCTCGTGGGTCAGTGGTTCTTTCCGGGTTCTCCCGGGTTCTTCCTCCACCATTAATACTGGCTGCCATGTATAGCCTATCTTGTGCTGATAATGGCGTTAAACCCTATAACAACAACAACAACAACAACAACAACAGAACTTAAATTATTAACCAATCCTGGCCAGCCAAACCCATATATACTCTATTTTATGTTCTCTCATTTCCAGGCTGGTTCCCATTTTTCCATGCCATTAGTACCGTGTGTCCTGTAGAGGAAAGCATGGAATATGTCAGTGTACAGAAGGAAAAAAAAATCAATTTGGTTTTACCTGTAGGTCTTTTAATAAATAGTATGGTTATTGCTTGATCACTGTTTGCTCCAATTAGTCTCTGTTAATTCCATTTTTGATTGTGGGCAAGGATTAAAATTGTGAAGATGATGTTGCTTCATGGCAGATTCTTGTATTTTTTCCCCAACCATCCCCACAGAGAACATTGTTACCATATTTCTCCTGTAGTAAGCCCGGGGATCTTTCCAATACAGTTTTGAAACATTGGGTCTGGTCTTATAATTAGATAGGGTTTATCTTTTACCATGGTTTATTGTTGGAGAAATATGGTGACATTGAATTTGTTTTCATTCCTTTGATGTCTAAATCAGATACCATCTGGATGATATCTAAGTGAGACACCAACAAATTGATATCTGTATTGAGACACCAGCTGGGTGATATCTGTGACACCAGCTAATTGATATATAAATGAGACACCATCTGAATGATATCTACATGAAACACCAATTAATTGATATCTATATCAAGACACAGACTAATTGATATCTGTATTGAGACACCAGCTGAATTATATCTGTATGAGATACCAACTATGAGACACAAACTAATTGATGTCTATTTTGAGACACAATTAACTGATATTTAAATGTGACACCAACAAATTGATATCTGAAATGAGACAGCAATTAATTGATATGTAAATGAGACACAAACTTTGATCCAGAAGAGTTAAGAAATAGTTCCTGGCATTTCTGACTGATATATATTCCTTCTGTACTTTGACATACTCCATGCTTCCTTTGCAGCCCTCTAATCTGCAAGGTATGTGGAGGCTCCTGGAATATTCCAATGATGTACAGGGGTCAGACTTTTTCATTACCTCTTGCCAGCTCCAGCTGGCCCCACAGAATCCATTAATACGAAATTTATCAAAGGTGGCTTCTACCATGGCTCCCAGGCTTCAAATTGTCTTAGTGGATAGGGAACAAACAGGTAGACTTGGAATATTACCTTATTTATATGGTAGAATGGCTGGAAAATAACAGTGTTAAATTTTGGAATGATGTGATGATTGATTCCTTTACTCAGTCAGTACCACATACCAGTATACTGTACTTCGTAATTTAATGCATTAAAATGTGCTCAATCAAATTTAATAAAAACTTTGATGAAAAATCTCATGTTTCTAAATAGAAATTTCCCAAGAATGATGAAAATAAAATTGGTGAGAATTTTCCCTCGGTTTTTAAGTTATTTTTTACAAAATTGTTTTGATATTAGACTTACAGGTTATATATTTCACATTTTCAGGTTCTTTCCTGCTTGCATGGACAATCAAGCTTCTACTCTGTTTGTTCTGATCACTTTAATTTTTAATTTGAAATATTATATTCTTCACATTATTGCAGAATTTTTAATTTTAAGTCTGTTTTTACTATTTAGATACTTTTGCAATTCTTCTGTTTAGTTGTTGAATTTAAGAAGCTTCTTACTGTGCCTGCCACACACAGCATTAGCCTTCATTATATATTAGCATGCCACCAGAACAATTGAAGGTGTATTCAAGCAGCTAGCAGCAGAACTAACTATAATTCTTTCTCTGAACTTCAACCACTCCAGGTTTTCAATCGTTCAGACTAAAAAAACTTCACAGGAGTCAACAAGAAGATAAATTTAGGTGAAACTGAAGCTATTTTGGGAAAAATGTGATTTTTTTTTTTTTCTTCATACTTCAATGCATTTTAATTTGGAAAGCGGTGAAGTTCAGCACTACCACCTTTGGCAGACTGTTCAAAAAGTTAATAATGTAACTCACTGGAAATGATCTGGAATGAATATACACTGACCCTTGTTAACCCATGTTTATGGAACTTGGATGTTATATAATGGGACCATGGGATTAATGTTTAAAGAACAAAATTTTCATATCATGACCCAAGGAATGTTAAATGGGTTAGGTGCTGCCATTTAGGAGGTTAATGAGGGACTAAAGGGTGGTGAATCATGCCCATTTTATCTGCAAGGGTGTGGGAGATTTTTAAAAATCTGCCCATATTGGATTTTATTTTGTAACCTTTGGTTAAGAACTGTGAATACTTCTTTATAAACTGAGTTCAGCAGCCAACAACATAATCCCTGATATGCCATCGCACAAATGCACCAGAAGATCAGGGTCTGTGTTATTTCCACTGATTGCTTCTGACAAACTGGCTAGACCCAGATCTGCTGGAACATTATGTGACAGCAAATCTGGGTCTACGCAGTTTGCAGTTGGACGTGGACTGCAAGCAAGTATATATGGTAAATTTCCCTTCAAAGAACTTTGAAATGGTGAATTTGTTAAAGAAATCTAATTTTCTCTACAAAAGTACAAAATAAAATAACAAAAATCCTGCCAAGTTTAAACAGTAATTCAGTAGACTTCTCTCTTAATGTAAGATTTTCTTAATTACAGTGGGGCAAGCCAAATAATAGAGTAGAATTTACATGTAAAGTATGTAATTTTATGGGTTTTTTTGCATAATTTCTTTTTATGTCTGTAGTGAAATTTTGTATCCCGTTTTTAATTGGTGGCTTAGCTTATCATTAGTACTAGTGCATTGGGTAAGAGAGACTGAAGAAATTATCAGGGAAAGGAGGCATACAGAGTGACAGTCATTACAAGGTGGAAAGATGTGCAGACTTGGGCTGGAACCCAGGAACTGACGCATTCCTGTGACATATGGATGGACAGATTACTGTTTAATAAAACTTTATTATTAAAACTTTATTTACATTCGTAAAGGATGGACAGAAAAGACACAGTCATGTTACATGAATATTGATCGTGGATTAGACCACCAGATATTAGGGACAAAGAGATAGAAAACTAAATGTACTCTCTGCTTCAAGGTCAGAGACATCCCAAAACAGACAGACACATTGACAAATGGCAAGGGAAGTGAGAGAAACTAGCTGCAAGGAACATGAGACAGATAAATGAGGCATTCATCAATAATGACACCAAAAAGTTTCTCAGCCTGTTTAGATAAAGAGTGTTGAAAGTGACACCTCTGTATACCCAATACCCAAGGGCAGAGAGGGTGTTATCAGAATATAGGGGGATAACTTGTAAAATCATTGATTTATTTGTAGCACATAGGTGGTGGCACACTCTGTAATCTTGTTATTCTTCTCTTGTTACCTATTTTTTCAGCCTCCTAAAATAACATCTACCATAGATTTTTGATTTTTTTTTATACCTGGATGTTAAGGCCAGGTGAGCTTATGGCATGACCCAACATTCATTTTATGCATGGCAACAATTGCTGTTTTAAACTTGTCAAAAACCACTGCATCCAGTTTTGAAAAAATCTGATTCAGATCATTCTTAATGCAAGAATTTAGAAATTGTACACTTTATGCTAATCTCCCATTGAATATGGCTATTGTTACTAATAATAGTTAAATGACTTGCAGAATTGCTCAATTTAAAGCAAATTATGCCAGTTTGTCTTTAAATATGGTCATCAGTCCAAAAATAAAAAGCAGCTCTTATAAACAATAGAAGAACCTTTCAACAGCTTCTTCAAAAGTTTTGACTAGAATTTGACCAAACATGACAGAAAGCATTCTGGCATGAAATCCTTTAAAGTTCATACAAATGGTGGTGATTAATCATCAATAGAAAACCTTTATATGACTTCTTGTCAGAAGCCACAAATTTTGACCAAATTTGATAGAAAGCTCCCTGTCATGAAGATCATTCAAGTTTATACAAATGATGCTTCAGGTGTCAGATATGTCCACCAATATTAAAAGCAGGTTAAAAAAAAGGACATCCTTTCAACAACTTCTCAAAAAATGCTAAACAGAATTTGACCAAATTAGATTGAAGACATTCTGGCATAGAGGGTTGTCAGATGTGTGAAAATGATGCTGATCCATCATCATATATGGTACATATACTAGCTATAAGCAGAAAAACTTTGAAATGAATTCTTCTCGAAACAAATTTAATAGAAAGAATCCTTGCATAGAGAGATTTATGGTTTGTACAAATGATGCTAACATTCCAGAAAACCTTGATTATCATTATGAAAAATTGAATAATATTGTTCGAGCCAGGTTACTTATTAAAGCAAAGGAAGTAACCAGTGATCAGAACTGTTGACATGTTTGGGGTTATGATCAGTTTTTCCCCTTGTGGAAAAAAAATTTAACAGAATTTTTAAAATAATTTTAGAAGACAGGAGTCATAAATTTAAATCAAACAAATAATTTAAATTTCTTGTATAATATACCATGGTGATTAATTTGAATAATATGTAAGTTATATAATAAGTAAGCCTATGAGTAGAAGAAATAAATTATGATAAAATTATTTACAAAAACAGTATAGTGTATACAAAATGTAGGGCATGAAGTTTTGCTATTATGTTGCTCTACGGTAAAACACCTTACTCTTGTTAATCAACAAAAATTAATTCAAAACTTAAACTTTACATTAAAATTGTATTGTCATTTTAAAGTGTCTGAAATATTTTGTGTTTTATGTTATTACATGTAGGTGCATTATTTTATGGCATTTCATAAATTAAATGCCATTTATCACAAATATTTTAAATTTGAATTTTGTGTTTTTAGTTTTTAATGGGAAAATGCAATAAGCCAGTATGTTTTTCTCCTTTAACACTTCTATCTTTAACTACAGTAATTATTCCAAATCTTCCAATTTTCTGGGCGGCTGACCCTAGAAATCTTCCATCTGTGAAAAAAAGAATTTTTAAATGTTGTGACCAGATTGAATTTTATTTAGTCTACAGTTTCAATACATATAGGAATCTGATTTCACAAGCTTACATATGTCAGTTACCAGGTGAATATACCAGACCCACTTGAGCCTCTTATTTTATTGCACAAGTCAATCAGTTTGTGGTTATAATTGACAATCCCTATTGAATCTAGCATCTAATGTATCATTAGAGATAATAGGTATATGTGTCATATAGGTTACATATTCATTACTTATTAAGGGCTTATAAGTTAGTATTCTCTATACTTACAGGATGTTTAAAACCTAAAGTGACTTAAGTGACGAATTAGGATTTTATATGCAAATTAGGTATTTCATATGCAAATACTTCACTTATATGTGAAGTGTGAGCCAAGCCATTCACTTCAGTTTTAGGTCACTTATAAGTGACAGACGTGAATTAGGCATTTCACTTATAAGTGACAGAGGTGAATTAGGCATTTCACTTGTAAGTGACGGGTGAATTAGGCATATCACTTGTAAGTGAAGTATACTTCATTTATAAGTGAAATGTAAGTCATTCAATTACTACACCCATATGAGAAATAATTGTAAATTTCCACTGAACTCAATGAATTTGGGCTTTAAGAAAGCTGCCCCTTCCCTCTCCCTCCCCAGCCTGACAGGAAATTATGTCCTTATATAAAAAAGTTATCAGTTTTAACATATGAATATATGTAAATGGCTGCGTGTAAGTTTTGACCTTATAAAAATTTCTTACATTTCTAATTAAATGACAGTCTGTGAAATGATTCCATTATTCTGTCATCTCGAGCCACCACATTTGAAACAGCTTTGTCAGTATCAAACTGTTAGGTGAAATAACACAGATTAAAAAAAATGATCACCTATGAAGATAATTTATTTCCCAAATAATAATAACAACTTTTTTTCAAACATACATTTTGGGCAGAATCTGTCTTCATCAATTAAGTCCCTTGAACTGAATTTGAAAGCAGTTTCAGCTGAAGGGTGGCAGTGAAGTCAAGTAGGTCCCTCAAACTGAATTCGAAAGTGGTTTCTCAAGGGTGGCAGTGAAGTTTTCTTTCAGAATCAGATGACCTTTCTACTTCAGCTGGTAAATG
>JAECUM010006726.1:0-62314 GCA_016617855.1 Megalonaias nervosa | reverse complement strand
AACTTTAGATTCAGTTGGAATAAAATATGGGAAATGTGGCAGCCTAAATAAAATATGGGAAATGTGGAAGCCTAACCTAAGTCAAAGACGAGAAATACTTTTCACTTAGTCACTTGAACTATATTCCCTTGCAACGGGATTTATTAGATAAAATCATCTTTTGATAGACTGCGATGAAACAGAAGCGATATGAAGATGAAATATAGAAGCAATAAAAATGAAATATGGACATAATGATGCAATCTACACATAACAACATCTGCAACTGATGAAATCTCTTTTCGTTGAATCATAAAACAATGTACTTTAAAAACATCACAAATGCACCTCCTATCGTAACCCCCCACCCCCCACCCCCCAAAATACAGGAAGGTAAATAAACCTATTAACGTCAAGGTTTACCTCTGTACATTGAAAGATTTTTCTTTTACTAGTTTCGTTTATGCGCACTGCCAGTTGTTATGTATATTGAATTTGTAGAGGTTGTTAGTTTTTCTCCATCATTATGTGTTGGGTTTTTTTTCTCCATCATTATGTGTTATGTTTAATTGTATTTTGGACATGACCTTGTCCAAAATCAAGTTCGCCGTGTTCTTGACTTGAGACACTGATGTTGTTTTCATTTTGTAAACAAATAACACATAGTTAATATTTCCTGGGAGTGTGGGTTAAATATTCAGATCATTATCAATAGAGGTAAAAGGTCTGGGTTAGGATATTAGAATTCCCCATAAAAGATACTTAGACTACTTGATATGTACCACATTCCTTATAAGTAACAGTTACTTTTTTTTAACAGATTGTTCTAGAAATGAACTCTTGTCCTACATCCCGGCACTTCTTTTGCGTCTTAGTTGTTGTTTTTTAAAAAATATATAATCTTGTTTATTTGAGACATTACTCATTCCTGCAGTAACATCTGAAACAGAATTCTGTCTTTTTATTATGTTCGGTATTTCATTGGTTGGAATTTATTTATTTAAATTATTTATTCACTTATAATACAAAGTGTTCTTAAATAATATTATTGGACAGAAACAGTGAAGTCAGAAAAGGACATCTTGGATTATATTATTGTGATTAACTGGAAGACTTCGTACATCATTACACTTCAGGCTACTAGTACATTAGTATATTCAAGATTACATGCACATCGCTGGATCTTAATTCGAAACACCACTGGAATTTAATTAGAAATTTATTCATTAGGACAGGTGATATAACTTTTTGGACTATTTGGTATTTAATTCATACTATTGTAAGTCTTTCTAAATTTTCAGTTTGTTTTCTAGAGAAATAAATTTTTTGCTGAATTTTACAAACTTGTTGGTTTTCGCTCTTTACTATTACTTAGTCTAAGACCATAGAGTCATAATAAAACAATAACATTGACATACATGTATCTGTAGGTGACCGACTGATTTTTTCCAGCAATCTCTCTTTGGGATTACTTAGAACAAACTGTAGATATGTCTCGTATCCTGGGTGTGTACAGAAAATTAAAGATACCTAAAATCTGGAACTGGAAGCTGAAAGATATATAGAGTCTGGTAGCAATCTTTGAATTGTTATGTATATCTGTTGTATTTTTTTTTTTTAACTCTTGGTACATGACGTTATCTAATTTTGATAATTTTTATTCATGGCTGTAATGTATACAGAATATCTTTAGTCAGTTCTGCCTACGTGACCCGAGTATCTTAAGAGCGTAGTTATTGCATAGGATCTATAAACAGATGTTTACGTATGTGTTGGCAATTATTAATAATCTTAATAATAAGACTTAAATAGCGCTTATGGCTTAATTTCTAAGTGGCTGATGGGGTTTTTGACGTTTCTAGAATAATTCTGTAACTTCTGATTGGTTGGGCTAGATCACATATACAGGCCAAAGCGACACAAAATGAGTAGTTTATTCTGTCACGTGGGGTATATTGCGAAATACAATCCCAGTTTACGGTTTAAATAATGAGATAATTAAGCAATAAGTTTCATTCCGATTATTGGAGTCATTCACACTTATTGTGTTCCTGTTGTAAGTCTGCTGTCCTGTTTTATGTTGTACTTAGATATTATTCGGGAGGAAAAACTTTTGTTTGGGCTGTTCAGTGGAAATAGAAAGTCCGCATTATCTGGAATATAATATTATTCGTAAACTGTTATAAATTATTCGACGGAATTCTGGACAACGTCATCTTGACAACGTCACGGTTCTTGGAGAACCAGTGCATTTCCGGTTTTAAAATTGTTAAGGAACTTTTCATTCATGTAGGACTTTCATAGACCTTTGTAAGGGCTAGTTTGGATTCAGATCGTAATACTTTAAGTTCCTCTCCCATGTCCATTTATAACTTTGATAATTAAATTGTTTGTTAAGTTTTACAAAACATATTGGTTTAACTTCTTTTCTGTTACTTAAGTTTGTGACAATAGAGTCGTAACAGTATGCTAATATTTTATTTGCAAGTATTTATCTATTAGAATGTGAATCTTGCATTCAGTTATGAAACGTTTTGCGGACGAAAGTAAAAAAAAGCCATCTGATTATTAATATCTTTCACATAAGCTATAACTATGTGTCATGAAAATAATTCACCTAAACGTATCTGTTTACTCTCTTATATATTCAGCGTTTCTCTTCTTAGTATTTTTCTCCTTCTTTCCATCCTCTGTGTATGAATCACTGTCAGTCAATCGACAGGAAAATCATATCAGAGGCTGCATATATTGGTATTCCTATTTGATGCCGGTTAATGTCTGTAAATCGACAGCAAAGCCAGATCGGTGGCAGTTTTGTTGATATTCCTGTTTGACGCTGGTTAAGGCCGAAATGATCATTGATATTGAACATTACCGAGCAGCAGTAAGTCTGTTTCACTTTGTCACACAGATTAAAAAAAATAAATAGGCAACATTGGACAACCTTAATACGATATGAGTTATCTGGATATTTATTTTAGATAAATGTAAATCTGTTTGTATTGTTCTAGTAGCTTGTATGCTGGCAATCTTTAAATCGCACGAAAAACATTGTAATTACATTGATATTATCTTATCTTTAACGCGAGTTGGAAATATAGACAAAAATCCGGTACCTATAAACTTGAAGGAGAAGAACGAAATTTAAATTGTTTATTTAGAATATTTAATTATGTACGTATAGGAACTGTTGCCCGGATTAGACAATTCAGTTTAGAACAAATGAACATAAAGCGTCTTTGGGCAGAAATATATTTTTTTTTAAAATAAAGAATTAGTTTGCTTGTCTGCCCTATATACAGATCCCCGAATAATTTCTTATGTGATAGCTTTTGGTCATAGTTTGGTCATAGTTTGGTAGTGCAGTCGATGCCATGCCAGGTCAAATTAATTGGAGATTTTAGCGTAAACTTTAGCTGTCAAAACTTGAATGGGGTAATCTTCCAGATCGTAAGTAAATTATAATTTCTCCAATGTTGTCACCGAACCTGCCATAATGAAACTCTTCGACTTTATCGGACCAAATACTTGTTACCAGTAATATTCCAATCATAGAAGAGGTTACAAATGCCTTCAACCGTATTATCAGTGATAACAGAAATCATTTTGTGTTTATCAGTGAAATTTAATCGATGTTTTGAACGAAATGTTTGGAATTATAATAATGCAGACTTTAATAAAGTTGACGATAAGATCAGTAGCTTTAATTGGGATGAATTATTTGCCCTGATGTTGATGATTTTGTTAATAATTTTAACACTACATTCTTCATATTCATCAAAGATTGCATTTCAGATAACAAGGCTTTGATAAGAGCAGATGATAAAATATGGTATGATTCGGATATCAAAGCGACAGGTAGAAAATGGGGTAGAACGCGTAGAAAGGCAATTAATACCAGCAACTTAATCGATTGGAACAACTATAAAATAAATAAAACATTCAGAAATAAAGTTAATAATACAGAAAGGAAGAATAAGGAACAATTTAATTTTAACTTAGATGAAATAAAGTTAATAATACGGAAAAGGAGGATAAAGAACAATTTAATTTTAACTTAGATGAAAACCTAAAATTTGCTATCATAGTGAGTCACATAAATATTTGTAAAATCACTATGTATTTAACGACTGAATCAAATCACACAATCATCCGATAATCGTCGTTCCAATTTAGTTACATATGAAGACAATGAAAAAGCTGAAATCTTAAATTCCTAATTAGTGTCAATATCGACGATTCATGATCAAAGCCAGAGCCTTTCAGCGCTCAAACTTCGGACTTAGAACCATTGCTTATTAAGGCTGCTGAACAAACAGGACATCGTGGATATTATACACACTTTAGATGTCAATAACGCTAGCGGTCCCGACGCCATTACTTACAAAATGCTGAAACCCATTTCTTAGTCACTGAAGGAGAACACTTTTCATAGTTCATGGAAAGTAGCTTCTGGTGTACCAGTCTTAAAAAAAGGCATTAAAAGTCTGATATCCAACTATAGACCTATCCCATAAACTGCCCTGGAAAACTGTTTGAATGGATTGCGTATATATATATAGTTACCTATACGTAATTATATTGCTTGTGTGTTAGTTTTAAATACGTTTTTTGTTTTTGTTTCATTACATTTTATTGTAAGGATAATATTTTTACTGGATTTGATATTTTTTCCGGTAAATTTAGTTCAATTCTTTTAGCCTGTTTAGAACGCAAATGTTTGCTTCATTTTTATTTTTAGCTAACCTAGTTCTTAACCTTGGTTCCGATTTTGTAAACATTGAATGAAAATGATTGGTCTTTACCAAGGTCAAGTTCGGCCCACGTGTTAGCTAAGTTGTAAACAGCTTTTCTTTTTTATTTTTTTCCAGCGTGACAATTTGATTTTTAGATAGGGCTATTCTAGCGTACGTGCAAATTGGCATTTTTTTTTTTTTACTGAGCTGTTCGATGATTAAGTGACCACGTGACTCATCACGCGGGTCTGAAATGACGTTTTAGTTGGGTTTAATACTCATATCTCAGTGAAATTTTGTCAGTCATATTTTACACCTTTAGAGCTCAAGGTGTTTTTTTTATGTTGATGCCAGTTGATTTAGACTTCTTTTATTTTGCGGATGTAATAATTTATATTCTCTGGAAACCACAGAAGTGCTCTTCTTTATAAAAAGTTTTGGACAAAGACATTTAGTGGAAATTTATTCTGGAATTCTAAACTGGAACATTATAAATTGTGATTCAGAGAGGAGTTGTTGCCATTTGTACAACGACCTCATATGTCGTCATCGACTTCCATATTGGAACTTCGTCGAGATTCGATCCTGGATTCAATTAGAACTGTTTAGTGATAGGACTTATATTTTTGAATTCTAGGATTAATTTTTGGATTATATTCACTAACCGTAAGTCCTATTTCATATTTTTTACATTGTTTTCTAGGGAAATAAATTATTTTGTTAAATTTACAAAGCTTGTTGACTTCACTCTTTTCTTTTGTTACTTTTGTACGAGCCTACACGTAACAAAAGAAAATTGGGTTCTCGTCTTCGGGATATATAGATGTTGGCTAAAATATTTCAGAAAATTGTTTTTTGAAATTTAAATTCCCCTAGTTTTTAAATCCCAAGTACTATTTTACATTTTGTTTGAAATCTTTAGTGAAAACAACAGGCTTTTATTCACAATGTCATCAAAAGTGGAGGCTTTTCTTCTAGTCCTACTCAGGAGCAGTTGGATAGTTTGAAAAAAAGATGAATTGCTTGAACTTGCCAGAAAATACGATCTTTCTGAAGCAAAATCTTCCTTAACGAAACAAGAAATTAAAAACATTTTGATTCAGTATTTGGTAGAGAAGAATATTTTTGATAAAAGTGTTTTGGCTTTGGTCAGTAAGTCTGTATCAGACTCTGACATAAAAGTAAAGGAATTAAAAATGGAATACAAGATGGAATTAGAGTTAAGGAAGCTGGAGCTTCAGAAAGATAAAGAGGAGAAACAATTGCAGTTGCAACTAGAAGAAGAGCAATTGCAATTGCAATTTGAAAAAGAGAAGAGAGAGAGACAGGAAAGAGAGAATGATAAACAAATGAAATTGCAATTTGAAGAGAGAGAGAGAGAGAGAGAGAGAGAGAGAGAGAGAGAGAGAGAGAGAGAGAGAGAGAGAGAGAGAGAGAGAGAGAGAGAGAGAGAGAGAGAGAGAGAGAAACAAATGCAATTGGAATTACAAAAAGAACAAATGCACGTACAGATGCAAAGAGAGAAGGATGAAAAGGAATTTTAAATTAAAATGAAAGAAATGGAGCTGGAAAGTGAAAAGCACGATCCCACTTCACGTACAAATTCAAGTTTTGATATTATAAGAAATATCAGGTTAGTGCCCCCTTTTAAAGAAAAAGAAGTAGACAAATATTTTCCTCGTTTTGAAAAAGTTGCGGAAAATTTGAAATGGCCAAGGGAGCATTGGACTCAATTACTACAATGTGTACCAATTGATAAAACTAGTGATATTTACCATTCAATGTCAGTTCATCAAAGTGCTGACTATGATGTAGTTAAGGAATGTATTTTAAAGGGTTATGCGTTAGTCCCTGAGGCTTATCGGCAAAAATGCAGGAACTATAAAACAGAAGCTGGACAAACTTATGACAAATTTGCAAGAGAAAAAGAGCAGTTATTTAAGAGATGGTGCTTAGCCGAGAAAGTTGAACATGATTATGAAAGTCTCGAACAACTTGTGTTACTTGAAGAGTTCAAGAACTGTGTTCCTAATGACATTAAGACTCATCTTGAAAAGCATGAGGTCAAAACCTTAGAAAATGCTGCTCTTGCTGCTGACAAGTATTCCTTAACTCATAAAGTTTCTGTTGTAGGCAAATCTTTCACTCAGAAGTCTACTTGTAAAAAGGTATTGCAGCCTAATGCGACTCCTTCTAAAACTCAGTCTGGCACAACTTCTAAAAATCAAGCTTCTGACAAACTTGATTCAAAGTCCTTGTCTCTTCCTACGTGTACCTATTGCAAAAAAAAAAAAGAACACGTTATTTATGATTACTTCAAATTGAAATATAGGCATCAGAATCAAGATAGACCTATCCCAAATGTTCTTATTTCTAAGAGGTCAAGGTTACGGTCATGTATTGAAAGCAATACATTTGTTGGGTCTAATAAACCCTAGTCTATTTTATTATGGAGAATTATGAACCGTTCATGTCGAAGGGCTCTATATCACTCTTGGGTGATTTGGCCAATCCTATCGCTATTAAAATTTTAAGGGATACAGGAGCTTCTCAGAGTCTTTTATTATCAAGTACTTTGCCTTTTCTGAGAAGTCTTGTTCTAATGAGAGTGTCCTTATTCAGGGAGTAGAGTGCGGCTTTGTTAATGTTCCTGTCCATTCTGTAAATTTGTCATCTGACTTAGTTTCAGGACCTGTGACAGTCGATATAGGGTCTTCTTTACCCGTTGAGGGCATTCATTTGTTACTAGGCAACGACCTAGCTGGAGACAAGGTTGTGGTTAATCCACTTGTAACTGACAAGCCTTCTTTGGATCAGAAAGGTGATCCAATTGAAAAAGAATACACTGACTTATACCCAGCTTGTGCAGTTACCAGAGCTATGGCAAAGAAAGCTCTTGAGAATGATTTTGATAAGGAAAATATTCTATTAGCTGACACATGTATTGGTCAGGCTTTTGATGAGGTCACTTTCACTCCTTGTTTGGATTAATCAAAAGGTATTGATCACAGTGATCCTCTTTTAACTACTCATTCTCTTTTATCTAATCAGGGTGACAAACGACAATCACTTGTCGTCGAACGGGAAAAAGATCCTGAGATCTCCTGTTTGTTTCAAAGGGCCATTAGTGAAACTGAAGCCACTGAAGTACCTGTCTGTTATTTCATTAAAAATGGAATTCTTATGAGAAAATGGAGACTTCCCGAGGTACCTGCTGGTGACGAGTGGTCAGTGAACTATCAGATTATAGTTGCAAAATCTTACAGACAGGAAATACTTAGTTTGGCCCATGAAACTCCTCTGGCTGGTCATTTAGGGATAAATAAAACTTATCACAAGATCTTGACTCACTTTTATTGGCCAAAAATCAAAAGTGATGTTTGTACATTTTGTAGATCTTGTCACACTTCTCAAATGGTAGGAAAACCCAATCAGAAGATACCTAAAGCTCATCTGCAACCTATTCCTGCATTTGACGAACCATTTAGCAGAATTATGGTAGATTGTGTTGGTCCCTTACCTAAGACCAAGTCAGCTAACCAATACTTGTTGACCATTATGTGTACGTCAGTAAGATTCCTAGAGGCAATTCCTTTGAGGAATATTAAAACCAAAACCATAGTAAAAGCTTTGATAAAGTTTTTTTTACTGAATTTGGCCTTCCCAAATCTGTCCAATCTGGTGAAAGGTCAAATATTATGTCTGGAATTTTCCAGCTTGTTATGCTTGAATTTGGCACTCAGCAATTCAAGTCAAAAGTGAAATTATGGTTTCATAGAACTTTAATTGAGAGAAGTTTTTAGTCTTGTAATAGAGTTCATTCTCTCTTGCTCATTCTTCAAAATTTTATTCAAATTACATTTTACGGCCCTTACAAAGTTAAGAAGAAAATGAATGTGTTAAATTATAATAATAGTACTCTGATCTAGCGAGATAGCCAAGTAAATCATGCAATCAATTTAGTTGTACCTGTCCCACTCACTGAATTCAATCAGACTCTATTGATTTTGGAGCGACAAATCTTCGGAATTCGGAAATTATGAATAATCTGGACCAGAAACTTTTACATTTGCAACAACAAGAAAAGAATGAACTTGAACAGTTATTATTCGAATATGAGCACTTGTTTCCAGATATTCAGTGACGTTGAAATTGTGAATTCTAAACCAGTGAAACAACACCCATACAGGATGAACCCTCTCAAACAAGAATGTTTGAAAAAAGAAATTCAGTATTTGTTGGAGAATGATTTCATAGAGCCGAGTAAAAGTAACTGGAGTTCACCATGTATACTTGTTCCGAGACCAGATAAAACTTTCCGCATGTGCACTGATTATAGAAAGGTGAACAGTGTGACTAAAACAGACTCATTTCCATTACCAAGAATCGATGAGTGCATTGATAAAATTGGAAATGCAAATTGTGTCACCAAATTTGACCCTCTGATAGGATTTTGGCAGATTCCACTAACGGAAAGAGCAAAGGAAATTTCGGCATTCGTGACTCCAGATGGACTTCATCAATATAAAGTAATGCCGTTCGGGATGAAGGGTTCCCCAAGTACCTCTCAACGCTTGATGAATATGATTACCTCTGGTCTAGATAATTGTGATGCTTACATCGATGATGTCATCATCTACAACGACACCTGGAAAGAACATATAGCCACGATTAGGAAAGTTTTTGACAGACTCACTGATGCAAATTTGACAATCAATTGATCTAAAAGTGAGTTTTGCCGTGCTTGTTTAACTTTTCGATAATATATTGTGGGACATGGTCAAGTTAAACCTATGGATGCTAAGGTCAAGGCTATCTCTGAATTCCCTGTGCCTGTCAGTAAAAAGCAGCTGATGCGATTGTTGGGTATGACTGGATACTATCGGACATTTTGTTTCAATTTTTCAAATATTGCTGAACCCCTGACAAACTTGTTGAGCAAAAAAAAACAAGTTTCTTTGGACTGATACATGTCAGGAGGCTTTTGATAGGTTAAAAGCCGTACTTCAAAGTGCGCCGGTTCTTACAGCTCCAAATTTCAATCAATCTTTTAAATTATCTGTTGATGCAAGTGATGTTGGGGTTGGAGCAGTATTAATTCAAGAAGATAGAAATGGTGTTGATCATGCAGTGTGCTATTTCTGTAAGAAATTAAATAAGCACCAAAGAAATTACTCAACAGTCGAGAAGGAATGTTTGGCTTTAATATTGGCATTACAGCATTTTGAAGCTTACATTAGTTCAGCTCCTTCTCTGATTGTTGTGTTTAGTGATCACAACCCCCTTACTTTCATCAACAAGATGAACAATAAAAATCAAAGATTATTAAGGTGGAGTTTGTTTTTACAAGAATATACTCTTGACATCAGGCACATCAAGGGAAAAGACAATTTGATTGCAGATGCACTTTCCCGTGTATAGAAATATTATTTTATGTACACTTTGTATAATTCATAAGAGTTTTCTTATGTAATTTTATTTTACCTCATGTATAATTTACATATGGTAAAAAGAATGCTTTATTACATAAATCTTTCTTTATCTTGGGGGGGGGGGAAGTGTTACGTATATGTAAGTAAATTGTTTGTGTGTTAGTTTTAAATTCTTTTTTTTATTTTTGTTTCATTACATTTTATTGTAAGGATAATATTTTTACTGGATTTGATATTTTTACTGGTAAATTTAGTTCAATTCTTTTAGCCTGTTTAGAACGCAAATGCTTGCTTCATTTTTGTTTTTAGCTAACCTAGTGATAGGACTTATATTTTTGAATTCTAGGATTAATTTTTGGATTATATTCACAAACTGTAAGTCCTATTTCATATTTTTACCTTGTTTTCTATGGAAATAATTCTTTTGTTGAATTTACAAAGCTTGTTGGCTTCACTCTTTTCTTTTGTTAGTTTTGTACGAGCCTACACGTAACAATAAATAACTTCTTGTACGCAAATACTTTTTCTTTCTATAAGTATCAATCTGGCTTCTTACCGTCCAACTCTGCAGTGTTTCAACTGACTGAGATTTACCATACTTTATGTCTAACAAGAGAAAGAAATTAAGAGATTTGTACGATCTTTGTTCAGAAAAAAAGACCTACGTGAGTTAGACATCTCGTGTCCAATCCCATTATGTTTATTAAAACGACTGTAAAATATGTTTCAAACAATTAACACTATCTTTATGCGCGAGATGATGCGAGGCTGACTTTGACATTTACTTCAAAAGGGAAAGCACAGACTTTGACAGTGTATGGGGTGAAATAAAGGCAAAAATTTGAAAGAAACTATGGCTAGTTATGTAATAGAAGGAGGCGGTACATATAAACTCTAAATAAATATGTTGATATGTCCACTGTGGCGGGATAACAGAGTATGAAACTTACAGAACACAAAGCAATACGAACTGCAAAACTACCTCTATCTTTCTCGCTCACTTTGCAATTCTCCTACATTTTTTAACTTTCTCGCGGACAAGTTCTTTGCAAACTTTAATTTGGCCGATCCAAACTGTAGCTATTCCAGAGGGTAGGGCACGGTTTTCGAATAGCCGCTCACTGAAAAACCAATGGGGCAATATGTCTTTGCTTGAAGATCGCCGAATAGATAAATATACGATTGAGCCAAGCGCGATCGGCAGGTCGCTCGCGGGTGACGCCCGGGTTAACCTTGTTATGTTTGAGATTTTCCTTTTCGCCCGTGATGAGCCTCGCGCAAGTGAAACCCCGGAGGCGCCTCTGTCTGGAAGATATACTTTCCAACTGTTTACTCCATTTT
Organism: Megalonaias nervosa; assembly: GCA_016617855.1. Classification (NCBI taxonomy): domain Eukaryota; kingdom Metazoa; phylum Mollusca; class Bivalvia; order Unionida; family Unionidae; genus Megalonaias; species Megalonaias nervosa. The sequence continues at coordinate 50,826 of JAECUM010006726.1, read as the reverse complement.
TACTGCTTGTAAATCACATCCCTAGCTCTGCTTCTGTACTTGCGTACGGAGTTGTCGAAAATTTTTCATTTCGTCTCACACTCCAGAGTGGTAGTTACGGAAGCCCATTAGTGCCAAATCGTGTCTGTAAAAAAATTAATATATTGCGAATAAACGCAATACTTATTGCGAATATTCGCAATAGATTGCGAATTAACGCAATACTATTGCGAATAAACGCAAAAAGTATTGCGAATATTCGCAATACTATTGCGAATAAACGCAATACTTTGCGAAAAAACGCATTGCGAATATTCGCAATACTATTGCGAATAAACGCAATACTTATTGCGAATATTTGCAATAGATTGCGAATAAATGCAATACTATTGCGAATAAACGCAATAAGTATTGCGAATATTCGCAATAGCATTGCGAATAAACGCAATACTTTGCGATTAAACACAATACTTATTGCGAATATTCGCAATAAGTATTGCGTTTATTCGCAATATATTTATTTTTTACGGACACGATTTGGCACTAATGGGCTTCCGTGGGTAGTTGTTTTATCATCGATGACCAGAAATTACAGCATGATAATTGTAGTGAGACTACTTTGGGCGATCGCAACTATTTATTAATAAATACATATTCGCGAATGCAACCGTAATGAAACTATTTTTCCAGCGTCAACAATTATACCGGTTGCTATCGATATAGAACTGATGTATCCATGATACATGCCGTAGTCGCCATTCCAGTCAGGCCAAGATCAATGTTTTACAATATTTGCTGTTTTATTAAGTTTTTTACCGACATATTGAACCATCGGGTCAATTATTTTCTCAACCATCACAACATATTAGCAGAAGACCAAGTTGGATTTCGCACTGGATACTCAATAATAAATCACATATTTTTTTTACATATATTATCAGAAATCTTGAAACACAAACGAAAACCTATTTTGCTCTTTTACTGAGCTTAGCAAAGCTTTGATTCAGTTTGGAGGGCGGGTCTTACTAAAGAAACAATATAAGTCGCAAATGTTTTCTAATTTTTCGCAATCTATATCCAAATATTAGATTGTGATTGATGTTCGCTCGACAACAGTCTGTCTTTATTTTTAATTCTTTGAAGTATTAGGCAGGGTGAAAATCTCTCGCCGATACTATTTTCTCTGTTTCTGAACGACCTATCTTCGAAACAATGCTTGCAATACAATAGAAGGTTCTGACGCCAAAATGTACTTGAAACGGTTGAGCTTGCTATATGCAACTGCCACTAATATTTGGAACTGATGCAGACTTTTTCCAAGAAACCTTAATTTTATACGTGAGTACTAAAAGTTTGGAAGATAAATGCCAATTTAATAGAAATAACAAATAATAAGTTTTGGATCGCTTAATTACTCACAGTTCAGATTTACACTGAGTGGAAGTACCATCTCAATTTGTGATGAATTTAAATAGCATGGAATTAGTGAGAGGTTAGATTTAGAACTGCTGACATTAGTCACTTTCTTATGATTTTTTAAAGGGAGTGAGTATTGACAGTAGTTTTCATTTTTTAATCGACAGAAACAAGTGCATGTGGATTTTGCAGTTGTTTTGCATCAGCTGGAAGTACATTATGGTTTGGTTCTTATTTATTTTTGCTTCCATACCCAGACCTGTTCTAGATAAGATTTTCCTTGCAGGAGAAAATTGTTCTTTTTCTTCCCGTTTTTAAGATGTCATAATGCCTTTCAAGTTTAAGTGAAGACATAAAATTGGTAATAAGATGTTCTTAAAACATTAACTCGTTAATCCCTGGACGTTTTTGTCATTTTCACCTGAAATACGAGTAGGAAAAACATTTTGTTTTTTTTTCTAGAGATTTCCGGTTAACCTAATGCCTATGTTGTGTTAGAAATGTCATTTTTCGTTGGCTATTTTGCTCGCGCATGAGCAGAATGGTAAAAGTTGGAGATAATAGGAGATCTTTAAAAGCTATCAGTCAAATCTGCTTTTCTTAGCAAACCTGGTCAAAACCACATCGGGTCGCTCAAGATGCTGGGCTTGCTTGTCAGTACTATCAAAAGGCGTTTTGTATACTATAAAGTGTAGTTTGTAAGTGAAAACATAGCGTCGACAAGTCCTTGTGAATACAAACGGACAGGAAGGTTATGCCTTTCATTGTGTGGTGCGGACGGTCTGTGTGTGTGGGGCATGCTGCCAAAGTGCCATGCCAGATGAACAGACCGCAATCCCTTCAAATGGGGACCTAACTATTTAAAACTTTTATCACATCACAATCCCCAAAAGGGGACAAAACAAATACATACACTTACAACTATAATTCCAAAATATACATATCATGCAGACATTTTCTTAATCCAAATCATGTTAAATTGTTACGTATACGTAAATGATTAACTCATCACAGATTTAATCCAAATAAGTGCCAGTGATATAAACGAAGGGATAAAAACATGTGTACAACAAAGTCATCACAAAATATGCACGCTTACATGACCACAACTATATAGATCCATTGCAAGTATCACTATTATATTTGCTTTTTTTTTTTTTTAAAGGAATAGGAAACCAGTTTCAGAGCGTAGTGCCTGTGGAGGGAAAACAACTTCAGGGCGTATTGCCTGTGGAGGGAAACCAGCTTCAGGGCGTAGTGCTCGTGGAGGGAAGTACAAGCCTCAGAGACAGAAAGAATGGAAACATGGCAATGGGAATCTAAACCAGTACGCCCCTTCTGAAACCCCGATGAACCCCATTAAATTTTTTATTCTGTTTTTATTGTTTAAAAGAATACCCACAAAAAAAACTATACAAAACTGGGAATAGATATAAAAACCTCTCGACTTTCGGACCAAGGGGTTCACCTCGAAGGCCTGCTAGTTTTCTCATAATTGAGATCTGGCGGTGTCCACGCAAATCAATGCATAAAACCAATGTTTTCGACACATAGTACCGACATTCTGAGAATGAAAAGCGTTAACTACAAAACTAATTAGGTGGCGCTCACCAGTTATTATGTACTTTTGAGAGTGTAATGTATGTAAGGTGAAGTTGTTTGCATTTAAAACATGCACAGTGGTGAGAATGTTGGCATACCTCTATGCTACTTTCATGTAATGTGGCTGACATTTCTTTGGATATTGTACTTTTGGAAATTGTAAATGATCTTAGCACACTGCTAACTAAAATGACTGCTCCCTTGTGCTCCAAAACTCAACCTGAATTTGTCTAAAGTACACTATCCTTGGCAGCTATTCAAATAGGGAAAATGAATTTTGACAGACTAGACAATACCAGCTTCTGAAAGTGCAATGAATGAATCACCAAATATATCAAATGTAACAAAAGTTATCAGCTCTTTCTTTTACAATTTACCTCTGAAGTTCGAGAAGTGAAAATGAGCAAGTGGAGCTAGCACTTTTTTGAAAGGTGCACATCTGGAGTAAGGCCAAGCTGTATACTCTATAACCCATATTACACCCATCAATCATACACCAAAATAAAGGGAATTAAAGGTTCTTTGAACAATACCTAAGATACACAAAGTCTTTTTTAAATAGCTAGTATAACTAGTGAGGAAACCCGGGGAAATTCTTTTTCTTTAAAATTCTAACCCTATGCTAAATACGAAACTGTAGAGCGCCACCTTAAATGACATTGATCCCAACTCTACTTTTATCTTGCAGTTAAAACCAAATGTAACGAGCTTCGAACACTTATATTTATTCAAAACAAAATTAACTGCCTTGCCCCACCCCCACCCCCCTTAGAATATTGTAGAGTGGATGCATATCTTCAAATTTCATATATTTGCTGGAAGCGGTTAATTTTCCCTTTTTCTGAACGAGAAGCCAACCAGCACACAATTCTTGCGCAACAAAGTAGTATGTACCCTACGATCTGTTTCCTCAAAGTACATGGACTAAAGAACAGGTGAATTAAACATATACAAGCTAACAAATATATTGTTAGCAGAAAGAAGCTTTGGAACCCTTTTTTTTTGGAAAGAATAAGTACTTTTGAACACAGCGAGGTAGTTTTTTTTTTTATAGAATAAGTACTTTTGTACACAGTAAGGTAGTATTTCGTCTCGTGGTATGTTCGGTCTCAAGAATGAAATGTAAAATGTCTGCTTCTGCGACACGTTTGATTTTTTGTTTTTTTTGGAAGTGAAAAGACCAAGGATCTCTGATTGGGCAGAGATGTCTCGTCCATGTTTTTTTAAACAACGAACTATATGACATGTACCGGAAAAACATCAACGTCTGTCGTAATATTGCATAAGTGCATACATATTCGTCCATTTTGAAACAGGAACTTCAACTTTATCAGATCTTGTACGTGGAACTGAAAGTAACCTTTTCATTGACTGACATAACGGAGAGACACCTTTTTAAAACATAAGAATTTAATTTTTGCTAGATTTTACATGATCGTGTTACAATCTTCGGATTAGAACAAACAAAAAAGATGCAATTTAACTACTTTTCAAAATTTTATTTACATTTTAAACAACGCATCGTCGTTGGAGAGGAAATATCGTTTATCAGTTAAATAGTTAATATCCGGAAACATAGATAAAACAAGTCAAATGGAAAACAGGAAACTTATGTAAAACAAGTCAAATGACAAATAGGAAACAGGAAAAACAAATCCAATGACAAACAGGAAACATAGATGAAACAAGTCAAATAACAAACAGGTGTTTCGCAAACACAAAACAAAACAACAAAATAACTTTTCAAAATTGCACATCTTATCTCAGAAAACCCATGTCTGAATTTCTGTAACGATTAACATTCATGATATTTACTTAACTACTTCCTATAAAGAGTAATGGTATCTTGAACAAATGTATGTATTTAAAAAAAAAAAAATCTAAAAGGCAAATAGCCCTGTTCAACGGATGCATGACTATAATAAAAAAAACATGTCAAGCTTATACACGGAAGCGGATTAAATAAGGTCTCATACACGGTAGGGCAACGTGGCACATTTACAACTTACAAAAGCCAATCGTTGTTTCCAGGGCTTTATGGAGCCTGTTATGTTGAGTTAAACGTGAAGTATTACTTAATAATTAACTAAACTACGACGTTGTGGAGAAAACTATTTCCGTAATTGCTCCTAAACAATCTTCCCATCAGAAACTGATGGTTTTTCCCAGCAGGATAGATTAATAGTGCAATTTTTGTAAGTATGAATTAGAACAACTACCGCAAGAACCGCTGACGGAAAAGAATAAACTTTGAATATGATTGTAACAGTCTGGTTGAGGTTCTAGAGTGTGACGAAATGGTAATTGAATTAGTTTTGACCTGAAAAGACTTTAGATTTGTTAGTGCATTTACGTCAGTATATTTCAAACACGACGGTGCAGGATTTATTTGTTGATTTGGTTGATGTTTAATGGTACATCAACACATCAAAGGATATATAATTCTTTGATCTGGGCATAATTTGAGCCCGCGACCATTCGCTTGTAGAGTCCGGCACGCTAACATCTGAGCTAGTCACCGTTTCTCTTAGGCGTCAAGAAAACTATATTAATAAATCTGCGGTTTTCAGAAACAAAAATATACTCAACATCCGTGTAAGACGCTCACCCAACAGAGAAAAACATAGACCTAGCGCTGCCGCATCATATTACGCAGGCAGATTTAAGTCTATGGAGTACACAGTTGGGTGTACGTTAAACATTGATAGGATGAATTACAGGACCTAAGAAAACTGAATAAAGTTCTATCCAACGACAAGCCAGGTTCAAAGGTCAAGGACCACTGAAAGTAATAAAATAAAGACAGGAGAACAATGATAAGTCGTGTACCGCTGTTTTCAGTGCGTACACGCCGAAGCCCATGAAATCAGTGTTACAAGATTGCCATAACTTCAACAGAGGAAATGGGTTGGAGTGATACAGTTGTTCAACTATCTTAAAGGGCATAAATTATCGCATATATGAAATATTAATTTTCTGACCCTCTTCACGTATCATATTGTTCATTTTCGGAAGTTCAGATTTAATGTGAGTGATTTATTCTTTACAAGTTTGGCTAATAAATACTGCGCTTTTTTACAAATAGAACTCACCCACCCACCTGCCCATTCTTGTGTGTGTGATTTAGATTTTTTTACCGTATTTTTAACAATTTTTCATTCATATCGCTACGATGTCTGCAGTGTGACAGTTTATAGTGATGTCTAGCACTGGGGCATCATGCCGCAGACATGTAGCATGATGTCTCAACCAGTCACATTATCCTGACACCAGGCCGACCAGTCCTAACACTAACCTCTTAATGCTGAGCGCCAAGCGAGGCAGCTGTTAGTATCATTTTTTCAAGTCTTTGTTATGACTCAGCCGGGGTTTGAACCCGCGACCTCCCGTATCCGAGGCGGACGTTATAACCACTAGGCCGCCGGAGCGATCTAACCCATTTTTGTCATACAATATCAGATGAACGACCTACATTCTTCCCTTTCACAATCTTGTGACATTAAACCTTCTTTCTTGGTGTTTTTTTTAAATTTTTTTTTTACGACGAATCAAGTTTCATATTTCCATTGCTGTATCTATTTCATCGGTAAGTATTGACTATCTTGTTGTTTTCTTTATTTTCGATCCTTTTGTTCCGTGCCGGACTGGCTATCTATACGTCGTGACTATGGCTCGTTGCAAGCCACGGACAACAACCCTCTACGCTCCTTTATCATCCGTGGTTGTCTGTGGGGATATTTCCTCGTTTCTCATGAATATGCATAAACCTGCTTAACTAATCACTGCGAATGTGAGTAAAAGCTCGCCATTGTAACCGAACATGAACTTTCACGCTGTGTTTTGAATAAGTCAATCAAAGTTTCTCATTCTAACACAATCGATACAAGGGGCACTTCCATTTATGTGTTGGAGATTGTTACATTGTTTTGTTGATGACATATATTTGTTTATGCGAACTCATGAAAAACAAGGAAATATCCGAACAGGCAGCTACGGGTGATAAGGAGCGGAGCGAAAAATCTCCAGTGGATTGCGACGACGTCCTTTGTTTGTGACACTGTAAAGTAAGACTACTTTCAAAATCATCAGTGTGTCCAGATAGTATACAACGAATCTACTTGCGGTTTTATGTTAGATCTATAACTTGATTATTATATGCTTGTTTAATTTTATCGGTCAGAGAAGTGCTAACATGGGTAAAGCTACGGATTAAATGAGTGAACGATTTTCTTCTATTGAAACCAGTAAAACCTATTCAAGTTGTACACTTTAAGCATGTTAACTGATAGGTTTTATGGAATTTGTAGGGTTTAACGCCATTTTTCAACATTCGGTACTGTAATGTGTCGAATTTTGAAGAAGTACTGGATCCTAAAGTTTAATAAATTGTGCGTTAAAATTTTATCATAGTCAAGCCAGAAAAGTCTTTGAGAAAGTTCACTTTGATATTTCCCTTATTTCATCACTGAAACATAAAAGGGCCTACGTTTAAGCTTCAGTGGAATTGACCCAGTCATCGTAACGGTATATTGGCAGAGAGTACATTAGAATTACGACCGTATCGGTTTGTAAAGGACCGCATGTCAAATAATTGATCTTCAAAGTAACGCTAATTGCATCATATTCTAAGCTGTCAAAATCTGATGAAAGACACGATTATTTTGGGAAACAATTTAGGAACAGTTGCTTCCGATTGGTCAGTTAAAATTAAGGCGTACACTTTGGAAGTAATCTGAATTTAAGGTAGTGACTTGGCTCAGAATTCTTTAGTCCAATTTTGCTTGCGAGAAGTCGAATTTGAGACTCCGGTGGAAAAACCTGAGAAGAGTTTTCCCCCGTTAAAAAAGTAAAGAGGCCAGATAGCTGTCTTGAAAGGAAAAGACAGGCTATAGTGCTAGGACGCACGATTGTGTGGAAAAGAAACAGCATAAAGGTACGCAATTTTAATTTCCATGTAATATCCTATTTTGTTTGTTTGGTTTTATGCAAATGTGTTTGATATGCTTATGATCCATGCATATATCGTTTATTCATTTTTACAGGACTCTGTTGATATGTTAGAGTGTTATGCACTTTATTTCTTTAATTTAACAGTTATTAGTTCATTGATAGAATTGATGGATTTTTGATGTAATCCAAACATTCAATGTGTAGAATTTCTTATGGTTATATGAATGAATTTCCTTTGTCTGTAGGATGATACTGTTTATCGTGAGTTAATGATAATTGCATATTTATATATGATTTTGTAATGATCAAATGATCTTGCAGGGTATTGGTTACTGTAAGCTAGAATTTAGTGAATCTTATACAATAGTAATCGAGCATTTATCTTGAGTGGAACTGACTAGCTAGGTGTAAGAAGTCTTACAGTAACTTATGCAGATATATACGGCAGTATTGTTTGTAAACACCACACGTGTTAATTTCTAGCCAGGCGTAGGGCAAGAGCGATGAACTGTTAATTAAGGTCAGACTTGGTATATTGTAATGGTCATTTGTAACTATAGATAACGATTGTATCTTACCTCAAATACAGTTTATTTGTAAGGACCGTTAATAATTAAGGTCACATTATGTCAGAATTTATGCAGTGTGGACAGCTATTTACGTTTCTGAATAACGGAAGTGTGAGATTTTATATATATGGATAGGTGGTGAAACATATACAGCTCTAGTTGTAATCTTGTCATTTAAGGGAACAGCTTTCTATATTTCTCCCTGAGAAGCCCGACGAGGACAGTCCAAGAGAAAAGTCCGCAAATAGAGAGTTCAGAATAGAAGGATCAAGTGGAAGAACCAAGCATACACGCTAGACGTGGAATACACAAAGTCAAGAGAGAACGACGCCAGGTGATGCAAGTCAGGCGTGGACATTGTACTATTTTCACCACTCGTTACTATAATGAACGAATCCGTAAATGGAACACTGTTATTAAATTCCATTAATGTAAATCGGTTGAATTGTAATTGCAATTTTAGCTTATGTATTAACTAATTAAATTTATTTTATTTTATTGTTTAAGGGGGCTCGTATTTGTTTATTTCTTCTCAATAGTCTTGCTTAGTTCTCTGTCAATATTCTATCTATCTACTCACACTGGGTAATAACATCGAGGGAGGCCATTCCCTAGATAACAATAGCCAAATCAATTAAAGAGGGGCGCTCACCCACACGCGACCCCCCCCCCCTTTACAGGTACGTTATACATGGGGGGCAAGTATATTTAGTAGAGGAAGAACCGGGGAAAACCCAGAAAGAACCACAGACCAATAGGAAGCTACGGACAAGCTTTCACACATACCCACGTTGGTCTAGCCTCTAACCCACGCGGACAGAAGTGAGATGTGTTAGCGATCTATAAAGGCAAGCACCGAGGGCAGGAATATTTCAATTTAGACAAAGATATTACGATTAAAACTATAGAGTACAATCCTATGAGTCTTGGATTATGATGCACATGTACAGAAGAACAATTCCTCAATTTTAACATCTCTTTAATTCAAACAAGATGCTGTTATTCTCAAAAAATTGCTCTTATGGAAGTCATGATTTTCTGATATAGGACCAAACTAATGATGAGCTTGCATTTTGAATAGCTTTGAAATCTTGGAGGATGGCATTAATTTCGAAACTTTGTAAAGCACCATTATACAAATCTACTACCAACTGTGCACATGTGAAAGAATGCAGGCACTTTGATGCCAGATCTAACCTTCCGTGACATATTGCGCAGACAAGGATATTCTTCGATTTGATAGTCAGTGTTATTTCGTGGGAAAAGTTGAGAATCTGATTGACCAGTACAGCGTTGACTCTTACGACTGGGTTAATGTTTGGCAGTAACGTCACCGACACGACTTATAGACATAATAATCGTCTCCGCGATTAAGATCCAATTTTCCGCCTGTTTGGCGAGGAAAATCATTCTGCAGTCCAACTTCTATTTATAAAATACATCTTGCCCGGCAAGGTCCAGTTTTCTGCATCTTGCACGGCCGGCCCCCCCCCTCCATTTATGTCGAAGTTGTTAATGACTGTTATGATCATTTTAGCAGTTCAGAATCGGGCGGCACAAAGAAGCGGTTCCCAAACGCAGCAACGACTGACGCTCTGGGCTGATTATAAGAGACGTCATTGCCAGGGCCCACACATATAGCGGCAGTGTTAGTGTTTTGCATACCCTGACAGGCAGCGTTAGTAACCTCTATTTCCGTCAACCAGAGATCATTGTAGACACCCAAAACATCGGTATCGCCAATGCCGACACATTCGTTTCCTTCAAGCTTTACACTGATATTTGGACGATGGCGTGGCTCAGGTTTTATCCAGTTGTACGGTTAGTGTCCTGAGCTGGCGAGCCGCTGCTGAAAACAACAGTGATGACAGACTAATGGTGCCTGACACAATGTCGTCGTTGCTGGTGAGGTTTGGATATCTGATAATAAAGCTACTGGTTTGGTCTATGATGTTCTGGTTTTTTGTTACAATGACGGTGTTTTGGAAACCTGTTACACCATGCAAGCGGCCAAGTTGGTTCCCGTATTGAGAGAAGCTAAAGTTTGAAAAGTTATAAAAATTTTGTGCTATTTGGAATTTGCGTTTAATTCCCTTAAAATAGAGTTGTGACAAAAGTAAAAGATTTGAAAAACATGGCTGAAGGAGGTTTTGAAATCGAATATATTTATTCATTTAAGACTGATGAATCGTACGATCAGGAGCCAGAAACTTCGTTTGTCGAGTAGCCCGAATACATTGAACCTCCCGTCGTCAAATTATTCATTTTGTAAATGTGTGAGGTGGAAACAAGATTCCATATTAACTATCCACAATTAAAGGCAAGTGAGGTGTAGCCACATATAATCAGCTTGCTGTGTGAAAGCAGTAGATGAAAGTGGAGCTTTGTACGCAATATGGCTATGAGTGCCCAGGTTTAGGTCACCCTCTCCCGATCTCGCTTTTCGATTTAGAAACATTGCGGAAAGTATTTGAAGCCGCTAGTGTGCAGTTACAAGTGATTTCAATTGGATAGTGGCTTCAGGTCTGGTCTGCGAATTTTGCTAAACGATCATCGGGTGACCCATCCCTATGCACTCATAGCCACACTGCCAGAAACGTAGAAAAGCTGATATAATACTACCTATCTGGCCTGGAGTTATCAGTAGTTGCTTCATTCGGGTAGCTTATTCATACGGTTGTTTGAAAGTGCTCTTTAACACGACCAGGTTTTTGCCGGGACTGTGACAGAAAGTTTCATCACACGGACTACCGTAGATATGTGAAGGATCCGATAGTCATTGACATCGTATGATTTTTCAGCGACTTTGACGATTGCGTTGACCTTGGAGAATCTACTGAGATAGAGCTGATCGTGTAAGCAATGATGGGCGAACATGCTCACACATTTTTTCCTTCAGCTTCTGGCCTGGAGATGTTGGTAGAAGAAAGGCTTATTATATTTGAGAATGTAAGAGACGACTCTACTGAACTTCTAGACAATGTTATGTATATTTAATTTAATTGTTTGTTTGTTAGTTTTAACATTTTGTATTTTATTACATGCTACTGTAATGTAACATTGTATGTTGGACTTCACCTTGTCCAAAACTGAGTTCATTTCTGCTTGACCTGATTGCCTTTCCAAAATTTTTTAAATTTCATTTTATGTCAACAAGTAATACAAAGCTAAATTATTCTTTATGTGTAGGAGCTTAATATCAGGATTGTAATTCAGGTAAACAAGAAGGAGCAAATATGTTTATTTGCATCGGGATTTTGGAATTTCCTAAGTGAATTTTACAGGTTTTTGTGTTGTAAGTAAACAAGGCTCATTCGATCATTCTAGAAGATTATTTTCCATTAGGTAATGTTGTTTATAGAAAATGCTAATTATGACCTGAGGTCAGGTAGAGAACTATATAATCTTGCAATTGTGAGAACATAGTCATTCGTGCTTTATCATCAAGCACTCTCAAGTTCTATTATTTTATGACCAGTTTGGGTTGAATTTTATTTTCTGCAAATTATTGAATTCAAGTGATTATTTTCTCTGGAAATACAAAAGTGCCCTGATAAAATTCTTGGATAGAGACATTCACTGGTATTTATAATATATTCAAACCTGGAATTATATTACTGTGATTCAACAAACGACTGTTGACACATCAGTACTCCATAAGCTATAACAAATAATCCATTTGTAATTGACAAGCCGTATTTGGATCAGAAACTCGATCCTATTGAAAAAGAAATCTCTGATTTATATCCACCTTGTGCATTTATTAGAGCTATGACAAAGAAAGCTCTTGAGAATGATGTTGTTCAGGAAAGTATTCCTTGAGCTGACGCATGTATTGGTCAGGCTTTTGATGAGGTCACTTTCACTCCCTGTTTGGATCAATCAAAGGGTATTGATCACAGTGATCCTCTTTGACTACTCATTCTCATTATTCTGGTGACAAACGACAATCACTTGTCATAGAACAGGAAAAAAAATCCAGCTATCTCCTGTTTGTTTCAAAGGGCCATTAGTGAAACTGAAGCCACTGAAGTACCTGTTTGTTATTTCGTTAAAAAATGGGATTCTTATGTGAAAACGGAGACCGCATGAGGTACCTGCTGGTGACGAGTGGTCAGTGAATTATCAAACTGTAGTTCCAAAATCATACAGACTGGAAATTCTTAGTCTGGCCCATGAAACTCCTTTGGCTGGTCATTTAGGGATTAATGAGACTTATCACAAGATCTTGAATCACGTTTATTGGCCAAAAATTAAAAGTGATGTTTGTAAATACTGTAGATCTTGTCACACTTGTCAAATGGTAGGAAAACCCAATCAGAAGATACCTAAGGCTCATCTGCAACCTATTCCTGCATTTGACGAACCATTCAGGAGAATAATGGTAGATTATGTCGGTCTCTTACCTAAGACCAAGTCAGGTAACCAATACTTGTTGACCATTATGTGTGCCTCAACAAGATTCCTAGAGGCAATTCCTTTGAAGAATATTAAAACTAAAACAATAGTAAAAGCTTTGATAAAGTTTTTTTTTTTACTCAATTTGGCCTTCCCAAATCTGTCCATTCTGATAAAGGGTCAAATTTTATATCTGGAATTTTCTAGCTAATTATGCTTGAATTTGGCATTCAGCAATTCAAGTCAAAATTTAAATTATGGTTCGACAGAAATACAACGGAGAGAACTTTTGAGTCTGCTGAAAGAGTTCTGTATCTCTTGCTCATTCTTCAAAATGCTCTTCATATTAAGTATTACGGCCCTTATAAAGTTAAGAAGAAAGTGAATGAGATAAAGTACAATAATAGTACTCCTGAGATGTAAATAAATTAAAGGAGTATTAGTATGTTGATAGAGATAGCCAGGTTAATCATGCAATTAATTTAGTTGTACCTGTCCCACTCACTGAGGATTTAAGCGAGGAATGCAATCGTACTCTATTGATTTTGGAGTAACAAATCTTCGAAATTCAGAAATTATGAATAATCTGGACCAGAAACTTTTACATTTGCAATAACAAGAAAAGAATAAACTAAACAGTTATTACTTGAATATGAGCACCTATTTCCTGATGTTCCTACAAGAACAAATAATATCATCATGACGTTGAAATTGTAAATTCCACACATGTGAAACAATACCCGTACAGGATGAATCCTCTCAAACAGGAATGCTTGAAAAAAAGAAATTCAGTATTTGTTGGAGAATGATTTCATAGAGCCGAGTAATGGTAACTGGAGTTCACCATGTATACTTGTTCCGAGACCAGATAATACTTTCCGCATGTGCACTGATTTCAGAAAGGTGAGCAGTGTGACTAACACAGATTCATTTCCATTACCAAGAATCGATGAGTGCATTGATAAAATTGGAAATGCAAATTATTTCACTAAATTTTACTTCTGAAAGGATTTTGGCAAAATTCCACTGACGGAAAGGGCAAAGGAAATTTCGGCATTCGTGACTCCAGATGGACTTTATCAATATAAAGTGATGCCCTTTGGGATGAAAGGTTCGCCTAGTACATTTCAACGTTTAATGAACATGATTACATCTGGTCTAGATAATTGTGATGCTTACATCGATGATGTCATCATCTACAACGAAACCTTGGAAAGATCATTTAGCAACCATGCAGAAATTCTTTGACAGACTCACTGATGCAAATTTGATAATAAGTTTATCTAAAAGTGAGTTTTGCCGTGCTTGTGTTACATTTCTAAGATTTATCGTGGGACATGGACAAGTTAAACCTATAGATGCTAAGGTCAAGGCTATCTCTGAATTCCCTGTGCCTATCGGTAAAAGCAGCTGATGCGATTTTTGGGTATGGCTGGATACTATCGGAAATTTTGTTCCAATTTTTCCATAATTGCTGTGCTTTTGACAAATTTATTGAGCAAGAAAACGAAGTTCCATTGGCCTAAAAAATGTCAGGAGGAATTTGATAAGTTAAATGCCATACTTAAGAGTGTACCAGTTCTTACAGTTTTAAATTTCAGTCAATCATTTAAACTGTCTGTTGATGCAAGTAATGTTGGGGTTGAAGCGGTGTTGATTCAAGAAGACAAAAATAGTGTAGATCATCCAGGGTGCTATTTTTCCACGAAATTAAATAAGCACCATAGAAATTATTCCATTATCGAGAAGGAATGTTTGGCTTTGATATTGGCATTACAACACTATGAAGTCTACATTAGTTCAGCTCCTTCTCCGATTATTGTGTTTAGTGATCACAACCCCTTTCTTTTCATCGGCAAGATGAAATACAAAAATCTGAGATTATTAAGGTGGAGTTTGTTGTTGCAGGAATATAACATTGACATCAGGCACATCAAGGGAAAAGACAGTTTAATAGCAGATGCACTTTCACGTGCATAGAAATATATTGTTTCATGTATGCTTTGTATCATTCAAAAGATTTCATCTTACGTTCTTTGTTTACTACAAATATTTGAAAGCTTTATTGCTTAAGTCTTTCAGTTTCTTTACGAGGGGAAGTGTTAAGTATATTTAGCTTAATTGTTTGTTTGTTAGTTTTAATTTTTTTATTTCATTACATGCTATTGTAATGTAACATTGTATGTTGGACTTGACCTTGTCCAAAACTGAGTTCATTTTTGCTTGACCTGATTGATTTTTTTTATAATATTGTTATTTTATTTTGTGTCAACAACTAATACATAGCTAAATTATTCTTTATGTGTAGGAGTTTAATGTCAGGATTGTAATTCAGGTAAACAAGAAGGAGCAAATATGTTTATTTTGGTCGGGATTTGGGAATTTCTAAGTGATTTTTACAGGCTTTTGTGTTGTAAGAAAACAAGGCTCATTCGATCATTCTAGAAGATTATTTTCCATTAGGTCATTTTTTTTTAGAAAATGCTAATTATGACCTGCGGTCAAGTAGAGAACTATATAATCTTGTAATTGTGAGGACTTGGTCATTCGTGCTTTAACAGCTAGCACTTTGAAGTTGTATTATGTTGTGACCAGTTTGGGTTGAATTTTAATTTCTGCAAAGTATTGAATTCAAGTGATTATTTTCTCTGGAAATACAAAAGTGCTCTGATAAAATTCTTGGATAGAGATATTCACTGGTATTTATAATATATTCAAACCTGGAATTATATTACTGTGATTCAACAAAAAACTGTTGACACATCAGTACTCCATAAGCTATAACAGACACGTCATCGCCTAAAGTTTTTGATCTCTTCAGGATTTGTACTGAGTTTTATTCGGGACTTTGTATTATTAGGACTTGTGTCTGTTATTTTGGGATTTAATTCGCAATACCGTAAGTTCTTTTTTCTTATTTTCACTTTGTATTCGAGAGAAATAAATTATTTGTTAAATTTTACAAAGCTTGTTGTCTTTCACTCTTTTCTGTTACTTATTTTAAGAGCATAGGCTCGTAACAATAACTATGACTACCTATAGAGGGCAGAGATATCAAATCAGCACACATTTCATCAGATAAGATTGGGAAGAGAGGGAAGAACTGCATTACCTGGCCTTTGGTAATTACTCGAGATACTATCTAGCAGTTATAAAAAGGCGCGAGATATTTATCATCAACAAAAAATAATAATTTTTTTTTTCTATTATAATGCCTAAAACAGTAATTATCAGTGATGATGATGAGCAAATAATCGCCAGTCTTAGAGCTAAACAAACTGCACATCAAATTGCAAAACAATATCGTATTGGCACAGCAAGAGTATACGATATCTGGAAACGTTTCAACTTGATCAATAATAATGCTAAGCATGATCTAGAACCTGTTGTTGATGATGATGAGGAAACCTCAGATGATCAAATAGAACCTTGCTATCCCCTTGTTAACGTTGATGATGATGATGAACATGAAAAAATAATTGCCGAGCAGAAGCATGAAATAGATGATCTTGAAAAAATAATTGATAGCCAGAAACGTAAAATAACGACATTGCAAATTGAAATCAGTAAAATAAAAAATCAAAATGACAAACTTGATAAACTTAAAAATAAAATTGATGAGCAAAGAAAATTAATAAAAAACATGAAATACGAGCGAAAGACAAATAAGAGTAGAATTGCTGATCTGTCCGCGGAGAATCAACGTTTGACGGTTAGAATAGCAATGTTAAATTATAATCAAAGATGATCAATGTCAGGTCAACTGGTACACTGTTTGATAAAAAGTTACAGATTTTCTGATTTTTGAGGGCAAAAACACCAGCGGTTTTATATTTGATTTTTAACATTTTCTGATAAAAATGAGAAAATCAATCAAAAATTTCTCAGTTTTTAGTGAAAGATCATAAGATTTTCATCAGTTTTTGGTCAAAGATCATGAAAATTATCAGAAAATCATGAAAATCCAATATGAAAGTGCTGGGGTTTTGACCCTCAAAAAATCATAAATTTGACCAAAAAAGTTATCAAAAAGTGAGTAAAATGACTGAAAAAAAAAACAGATTTTTGACCAAAAAACAGATCAAAAGCAGATTTTCAGAACAACTATAATAATTTTGTTATAGTGTAAAATTAACTGATTTTTGTCGTGGTGGTCTTCCCCGCAATCGTCCACCAGTTGTTGTTTCTGTTTTATTATTAGCAGTTGTTTCATCAGTAGTTGTTTTATCAACGTTGCACAACAATAAATCATTGACGATCTTCTTAGCTTTTATTTCTTCTGCAGACATAGTCCGACCAAGAACAGCCTCTATTTCTGTAACAGACTTGCAAAGAAGATTGAATCGCTTATCGAATACTTCACAAAACTCATCAATGATCTTGACCAATGAAAATTCCGTCAAATCAGTAACTTTACCAATAACCGGAATAATCTTGTTATTGATGATCTTGAACGTCAACCGCGAGTCAGGTGGTGGTATAAAATATTTATCGTCGTTTGGTCCGTGAATCAAAGCGTCATGAAAATAATTATCTGGTCCAGTGTGTTTGTTTATTATATTTAACGCGAGTAAATCATTTACTAATATCATCATATATTTGTTATTGCTTGATTAAATTTACAACAGAAAAAATAATAATTTTATGAAAGACAACAGATTTGATCTTGACAGTTATTTTATCTGTTTGATATATTTTGAGTAACAACTACCGCATATGATCTTTTCCAGATATTTTATTTTATTTCGTAAATCACGTAGTTCTTGTCTCGACTGCAAGTATAATTTCATGACGTTGATGATCACATCAGATTTGTCCATAGTATATGATTATCATTGATTCAAATTTAAATTATTGTTTTTCTGCTTAGCTGCTAGTTTTCTTCGTAGTCGATCTCGTATTTTATTTTTTCGTTCGTGCTGATAATTAATGTCCTTCATTGTCTTTCCCGAAAATCCAGGTTGTAGTCGATACTCCATGAAAACTTTTTCGCCATTGATTTGATGTGGTTTATTTTATACATGATTAAATAATGTTTCAAAATAAGGATCATCTGCTAATAATAAAACTGGTTCACGGAGAAACATTATATAATAATAGTTATGTTTAAATATAATTATTGGATAGAAGTGTTATTTGATCAATCTGATGATTCTACCTGTGTTTGTGGAATTGCGCCAAACATTATATTATTATATGAAAATGGCGCGATTCCACATCGGCAATAATCCACAACAGAAAAACTGATTAAAATTATATCATATTATATAAATGAACAATAAAATATTTGACATAGAAACGCATACCGCAGATGGATCAAGTAAAACTTTTACAACAAAATATGGTAAAGTTTGCCCAGCAAGATGCGTGAAAGTTTATGCGTTTGAGCTGATAAATAAAAATATGATCGTGTTTGATTCGATAACTCACGCAGCACTTGGTTTACATGTAAATAAAAGCAAGATTTTTACATATAATTGTATCGACAGAAAAGACGGAACGTTTTGGGTGTTTTATAAAATAAGTAAACCCGGGGACGAGGAAAAATTGTTGGGTTTGTTAAATGACCCAAAAGTAGGTATTTATAAATATATGTACGATCATATGCCTGATGAAACGGAATTAAAATACGGAGAGCAGATAAAAACTCTTCAAATTGATAGATTTTTTTATAACGAACAACTGATGAGAGGATGCTGTTTGTAATTTTGATGATTCTATTTGTGTTTGTGGAATCGGTACAATCATTAATATTATTATGAAAAATGTACCGTTTCCACAATGACGATAGAATAATTATTATTGAATTTCAAGGGTCTGTTGATATTAATTATTGAACCAACCGTTAACTGACCAAATGTGAAACTTCAACAGCGCGGAATGCTCGTTTATAACAGTAATATCATTACCGCCATAAAAACCCTGATTCGGATTAATATAATTTCTCCAACGAGGATCATCAATAAAATCTGATTTAGGCCAGACAGGATAGTTGAGCGTATAATCTGATCTAGCTGGATTGCGTTTATCATTCGCCGTTAATGATGCTCCGAAACTTTTATAAATCAACTTGATTTTTTCTATTACGTTTTGTACAGTTAATTTTGGTTTATGATTCAGTCTCGTTTCAGAAAATATGCTCGACCAATTACTAATAAGATCATTGTAATGCTGCAGTAAATCCGGATCGTCAATCATATCTTCGATGTACATACGCAAGTCTGATCCTGATATCGGCATCGTTGTTACAAGCAAATCATCAGGTACAATGTCGGGCAGATCTAATAATGTTAGGAATTTTCTTATTTTGATCAATTTCTCTTTCGGCAATAATTTGTCAGAGCGGAAAACTTCTGTCTCGATCGCATGACCGTTATTCATTTTATCAACAATTACTCATTGAGCTTTTCTTATTTGTGATGAGTTTTTGTACAGATTTTCAACTTGATCTGCTGGTAACTTACTAACATCGCACTGTAATATGCTGTTAAGATACGATTTCTTCTCTTCATATGGTTCTAATTTATTATTAGCATCATATTTGTAATAATCGGGATATTCTTCGTTTTGATTATTATCGTTCACGTTGGACCGTTTTATTCGATCACCAACAGATGTTTTTAGAAAATCATCAACAGCAGGATCATCTTTGCTCGGTTTTTCAATATTATTCTTGCTCGCCCATGTTTCAAAATCATCAATCGGTGGTTCTATTATTTCATATCCAGTGTTCCTCATCATTGATATCAATCGCGACGTAAAGTACATCTTCGAGTTGTTCTCGTCAATAATATCGCTGATATAAGCAAAACCAAATGCTGTTTGTAATTCTCCTGCACTTGGTATTCTGTACAATTTCGTGTCATTGTCAATCAATCTTTCGCGATCGATGATAACCTTTCGATATCTTCGCGATTTAATGGAAGTTTATTTTCTCGTTGTTTTCTTGTCGCGGAATAATAAATTTCATTAACACAACGGAATCTGTGGATAGCTTGTTTCGTTGCTTCAACCGACCCCAGTTCTTCAGAAAACACAAACATCGTCTTAAAACGATCATCAATAATACTTACTCCAGCTTCGAGCGTGTGATTGCTGATGACAACATCAATATCATCGAAAGCATGATTGATATTGCTAAAATCAACTTTCTTTTGCTCAGGATCAGTATCGGCGTGGTAATATCTGACACGGTATCCGAGATGCTGTAGTTGTTTAGCTAGGCTCTCAACGGAATAATTGGTCCGTTGTTTATTGTGAGTAAATATTGCAATTTTATCATTAGCGTCTTTGGATTTTAATTTATCAAGTAGATTGTGCAGATTGCTCTGATGCGAGTGTTCGACGACAAACTTTTTATCATGATCGGGTTTGTAATCGTTTATGATAAATTTCATTGACGACCGACCTAATTTATCACGAAACAGAATCAAATCATCATCATCAGCGTCTGCGTCGAGAACAATTAATCTCTTGCACGCTGTTATTAACCCGGCGAACTTTTCCCATCTTTCTCTGCTATGCTTGACCGACGCAAATTGTTGCCGCCGGATACCATGCCACTCGTCAACAATAAGAACGTCAGGAACTCCGCGGATCCTATGTAACGATTCCCATTGGACGATAACGCGCCTTTTATCGCCCTCGTTAAATACAATATTGCCATCGATATCGATGTACGACTCAATCTGATAATCCGCTTTGATTTTCTCGGTCAATGTTTTCCTGTACGATACGATCACAACAGATTGATCGGGTTTTAGCGATTTCCACGCTGCCTCAGATTTTCCCATACCACATGCTGATCCGTCGATATAGTCCTCGTTTGGAATAATTTTACAACCCAGACCTGCCTCATGTACAGGTGATTTAGTGTAATTATGATCCGCGTTTCTTTCTCTAAAGTAACCCGGATAATGTAATCTGCGTCTCGCGGCGATCAGATATTTTAAGTATTTCTTGTTTTTGTGTTTCTCAGCAATTATTTGTTCGACTTCCTCATCAACAGCAATCGCATTAATCGGCAAGGTTATTTGTTTGCCCGTTGATCTTAGACAACAAATCGAATAATAATCACCTCCACGAAAATCATCATGATTAATATAAACTAAACAATTATCACATTTATCCTCGATATAGCCGTGTAGTTCATTATAGCCGTGACGACGCTCACAAATATTGCAATAATGTCCGGGCTGCCGAGATATTATAAATCTGTTCTGCGACACATTAATGATATCGATCAGCTGATCAGGTTTTCCCGTCAACGCATTGGAAATCCGCTCGAAGTTCGCAGCGGAGATATCATCGCAGCTGATGATTGATTCGTGCTCAACTTCAGTCACTTCAACGTACTGGGGCTGGATCGCCGTTGGACAAACTAATAAATCGGACGGACAATAATGATTATTATGCGATATCAAGCGCTTGCATAATGTTTGTTTGCCAGGTTTGTACGAGCGTGTGTTATTCAACTTGATACTGTGCAGACCAGCCTGACGATCTATTTTCCAACGTGGTCTCATGCCAGCCGCTAAACTAATTAATTTCTGTTGCTGCTCAAAAGTTACTGGTTCGGATTTGCAGAGAATATGATAGCCGCTATTTGTTTCAAAGACAAATACTTTTTCCCGCGGACAATTGCATATTTTTGCAAAATAATCAATTACATCTTCGATGTTGATCGGCTGATTTAATTGTTGCACACCAACAACATCGCCACGATAATCCTTTACTTCCTCGAGAATAAACTTTGTGTCAAGATCAAATACTGGATATCGCAATCGAAACCTTGGAATAATTTCAGTCACTGATGATTTATTAATAAAATGATCAGCGAACCTGTTGAAATCGTCATCGGAGAGAAACAAATAAAATTTATCGAAATGTTGAACAATGTTTCCTCGTGCGTATATATTTTGTTTATAACTCGCAGAGACAGAAAGATTTTTAATAGCATCATCTTTAGAGGAATACCAGACAACGTCGTTAAATAATTTTAAAAACAAAGAATAATATTCCCATAAAAACTAATAATTAATCTTTGCAGTATCGTGTAATTCATCATGTGGAGTTCTCGATAATAAATCTCTGATTTGTTCGTGATAATCTGGGCCAAGATCAAAATTACCCAAATAATTATTTTGATTTAAATTATCAACATTATTATATACAACTGTGCGGGTTGTAATGTTTTTTTGTGACATTATATATAATAATAGTATTTCACAAAATATTAGTTTCATTAAAAAAATAAATAATATATAAAATGCCATTTCAATCCTCATCAAATAACTGCGCTTGGTTAGTTCAAGGAACTACCGAAACATGCGGCAAACGATGCCGTGGAGAGTATTGTGGTTATCATAACTATATGATCAAGAAAGGATCTAAAGTAAGACCTTGCATTGGTTGTGGTAACGGAGTTCGTGGTAAATTAGGTATTTGTACAAAGTGCGGAGGAAATAATTACAGGACTATGTTAACTTATTATAATAATCGTTATTTGAAATATGCAGCTCATAAACAAAAACCACCAACTGCTGAGGAATATTTATCGTATCGACTGACAGAAAAAACAAAATAATTATTATATAACAAAATAATTATTTTTGTCAAGGAATAATTATTAATTATTGATCTGTGAAATTAATAGGATATGAAATATTATCTAAAAAATAATATATGAAAAACGTCACTACTTGATTCCGCGCGGTGAAGACGTCCTCTTGAAAGTGCCTCAGAAGGAAATTTTACCTGCCTTATATACTAATAGATCTGCGTTGGCGTTTTTCTAGAAATTCCATGATTATGAGTCATTCTAGAAATTCCATGATTATGAGTCATTTTGCGTGGGCGTTTTCTGGAATGTTCTAGAACATGTTACCTGGCTTGGCTGATAAATGATTATTGATTTTTCAGGCTGCGTACATGAGGTAACATCTGTTACAAGCAAAACACTGTAGAGTATTGATTTTCCAGACTGCATTACTGTAGTAGTCTGGGGATGGGCTCATTTAATCTCAAAATATATTTGGGCTAGGATCGGCCTTTTAGTTTTTAGAAAATCGTTTGGGGTGGGAATTTTAGGGTCTCTGAGAGAGTAATTTGTATTTGTTCTGAGAGTGGGGAGGGGGTGGAAAGAGGTCTTGGGCTAGAATCGGCCTTTCTCCTTATTACTAACGACGTTTACTATAAAATCGTATGTCAAACTTTGCTAAAATTAAGAAAGGTAAATATTTGGGTTTTTTTTTCATGTTACTATACTAACTCTATAAAATCTGCAGAAATTTTAAGTTAAAAGCGTCCTTGCACACGTGGGCTTTATTCATGAGTACATTTTCAAACAGACGTTTATAAAACGTTGGAACGACTGTCAGTCACTTGCTAGTGTTGTGATATTATAAAGGTTTTTCGGTAAACATTGTATATTTTCATGTTAAATTCACATATTACATAAAACGCATTAAAATTATTGCTCGTATTTCAAGACAAACACTCGGCAGCATAGCTAAAATTATGCATTAGGATATGGACCGATAATTTCTTCCGATCTCTTAACATTGAACGACACTAGTAAAAGTCGAAAGATGCTTTTTTTTCCTTGCTGCGGTATTAGTACTTGTTAACTATGAAAATATAAACGTTTGAGATAATAAGGTTCGAGGCAAGTAAACTTACAAGATTAAACCTTTGCCGTGCCCATGTTACATGAAAGGTCCCTATTCTAGTCAGTATCAAACCTTTTCCGTCTCAATGTTACACGATAAGCCCTTATTCTAGATAAGACAAAATTACCCTGTTACATGATAATCCCCTATTCTTTTCAAAATCAAATCACCATGTTACACGAGAAGTCCTTATTCAAGTCAAGATCAAATCACCATGTTACACAAGTCCCTACTCTAGTCAAGATCAACTTACCATGTTTCACGACAAGTCCCCATTCTAGTCAAGATCAAATCACCATGTTATAGTCCCCGTTCTAGTCAAGATCATATCAGGAATATGCTTCTTGCATCTCCCTTTTGTTTATTACAAAGTTCATGAGTTCAGACAAACATTTCCACCGATCAGCTTACTTATCTTTTGTGCTAAGTGACAGCAACTGATCTTTTGAGCTAAGTGGCAGCAACTGATCGTTTGTGCTAGTGCCAACAACTGATCCTTATACCGTTTATTCTTTAGTTACAGAAATAAAAAGAATGCCGGAAAGAAAAAATAAAACAAAACACACTTTAAACATTTTAAACATAAGACAGTCAATAACAAACAAACATAGGTTGAAAACAGTCAATCTAGAGTAATCTCGTCGGGTGAAATACACCTTACCACTTTTACGGTTTGCTCCTAACAACGACGATGCGTGCGAACTTTCGTCAGAGCCACTACACTTTCGTTAAAATAAGAATTCGAGAAAATGGATCTAGCTAGGTTTGGCACATTAATCATACATGTCGAAGAGAATGATGTACGCATGGATGTAAATACATTCTCTTCCCAACACAGGTCACTCATTAGGTCCATTTCAAGAAGTCGCAATGTGATGATCTCCGGTCTTATTCCAAGGAGGAGTGTTGATATTGGTCCATGTGATAGGATACTACCATATCGCTATTCAGTAAAATGCATTCATAATTAGAACTCATTCACACTATTAGCAAGAAAAATGCTATCAGTGCTTTTTCATAGAGAAATAATACACTTGGGAAATTTGGGTGTTTCAATTCTACTCCGAAACACTGACATCAATCATTATAGCCTTTGCGTGCGAAAACCATCAAGCAACTTCTGTATCAGCCTGTACTCCACACACACGGAACGAACACAACAAAATACACGTTACAGGCAACACAACTGAAAGCGTGTCACATACAATGAACCCTCAAGACATAATCGTTACATACAAGAGAAAAACATGACTAGATATTGTGCACATTGCGATTCGTTCAGCCATGACTCATCTGTCTGTTGGTATCGGAACTTTATCACACAACGAAAGCTCAAGATAAAGTCATTATAGTAGAACTTAAAACATTACAAGTTGTTGTGTATACTGCTACTCGTACAGCCACGACTAGTCTGTCTGTTGGTATGTCAACGATGTCAGGGTGCTCGACCTGTATCACAAAGCGTTATGTACCTTACTTAGGCTCTTGTTACTTAAGATCCAATGAGTATGCAGACATATCCAATTGGAATTATCTGGATATGCAGGCATATCCAATAGGAATTATCTGAGTATGCAGACATATCCAGTTGGAATTATCTGAGCATGCAGACATATCCAACAGGAATTACCTGAGTATGCAGGCATATCCAATAGGAATTATCTGAGTATGCAGACATATCAAATTGGAATTATCTGGGTATGCAGATATATCCAATTGGAATTATCTGAGTATGCAGACATATCCAATATGAATTATTTGGGGGTAACCGGATATTTAATCTACGGAATCAGTTTTAGATTCGAATCAAAATTTGTTAAAAATGCTATCTTTTAAGCTGAAGATGTCAGGAAGGGAACACTTTATTTAACGATCCGTACTTAATTACTTCTAGCAATCACTCGTTCATCACAATCAATGGATATATACCTCTATTACCGAAACGGTTGATGGACACTATCCAAAGCAAGTCTTGACCAGGGAACCTCTCAATCTGATTCTAGTTCTACTTTTGAAAGAAAAGGGTGTTATGTTTAGTAAATCTCAATATTCGGCACGTAGACCCAAATCTAGATTAACTCAAGCATGTTGTATTCATTAACCCATAGATTGGCATTCTATGACTGCGAAACATTTCTTGATAATGATCTCAGTATATATATATATATATATATATATATATATATATATATATATATATAGAGAGAGAGAGAGAGAGAGAGAGAGAGAGAGAGAGAGAATACAAATCATATGGCGAATAACAGTCCTTTCAAGTTCATTGGATCCAGCAAGGGATTACGTGTGTCAGGGATTGATTAAGATGAATGCAATAAACCGACAACGGGTAGTGCAAAAACTTTTTCAAAGGCAAATACAAAACATAGACAAGACAAACAAATAAAAAGAGAAAAACCGTTGTGTTTGCAAAACTTTACATGACTGTTTCTACAGGAATTAAACCTTTAAATTTATTATGTTTCAACAAGTTTCTTTCAACTTGTTGCGGATACTGGAAAATATTTGTATTGACCTAGAAATCGATGAGCCATAACGACATCTGTTATTTTATGTAAATTTATGTAAGCGCAAATTATATCCCGGATATTTTATTGTTATAATAGTAATTACGGGCTACTGGGTGACTAATAAGCAAATTTGGAGAATTATTTAAAAGAAAATTTGTCGGCTGCAAAAAGATAATTATATTTGTGCATGGCTGTCTTTTTCTAGTCTTCTTTGTTTAAATCGTTTGGATTCAATGTTTTAATAAATAATTCTCTAAATTTGCTTCTTAGTCACCCAATAGCCTATAATTACTACTGCTTCTAATTTTACCTCTAGCTGAAAACGCTTGCTAATGGGTGATCTCAATATTGATTTAGTGAATGGCCGGCAAAGTAAAATGAATGATATTATATATAAAATCTCATTCCAATGAAAAAGTTCCCAACCCGAGTCACTGAATGACAGGTCGATGGCGTTAGTCGATCACATTTATTTTGCACCCTCAATTTATAGTCGAGACATTGGTCCTAAAATATTCTGTTAATGACGACTATCCAATTTATACCACAAGAAACAAGTTCTGGAAACCATTAAAAAAGGCCTCTGCCACTATAAAGCACCGATCCTATAACTGGTTCCATGCTCTATACAATTGTCAACCTACTTTCATAAATCCAGACTTTGATGTACAACGTCGGAGTACACTTTTCATGAAGATGCTAGAATTAAATTCAAAAGGGTCAAGAGAATTATGCAACCTGACTGGTTTAACTCTAAAATAAAGAAAGCAATAAATCTGTGTGATTTCTTTCACAAACTGCGTGACAAACGAAGTTACAAAAAACTAAGAAATTTAATAAACGGTTTAATCGCTGAAGTTAAAATGTCAGTATTCTTCAAAGTTATTTGTGAATAAAAGTGACTGCATACAAAAATTGATACCGGAATCTTTTCAACTAATCTGACATTAGCCAAATGTTCCCGCTATTAAAACATTGTGATAGATAGCAAACAATTATTGACCTATATCAATTTTACCAACTGTTTCAAAAACAACTTTAAAAAATACCCTGCCCTTCATCTTCGTCGATTTTGTAAATTTAAAAAATACCCTGCCCTTCATCTTCGTCGATTTTGTAAAGAAATATGATCTTGTACAGGCTTTAGAGAAGAATTAATGCCAATCTGCTATCACAAATTTCGTTCATACATGGCTAGCAGCTATATAGGACGGAAAACTAATGGGGGAATTTATTTAGATTTTTTAAAACAGCGTTTGAGTTTGTAGATACGCATACAATTTCTGTGATAATTCGCTTGCTTGGTTTGATTCTTACCTAGCAGGAAGGCAACAGAGTGTTAATGTGGCCAATGCTATATCTTCTTTACAATACCTCAAACGTGGAGTCCTCCGGGCTCTATTCTTGGTCCTTTGTTCTTTCTCCTTTTCATTCATGATTTATAACTTCGTATGAATGCCAGTGAAACTGATCTTTTTGCGGATGACACAGCCTTACACCCCATGAGCGATACGATCTCTTCCCCTGAACAAAATTTACAACAGGACGTTGATGCGGTTATGTTGTGGTGCGAAACCGACAAATTGCAATTAAACACAGACAAAACATTGTATGACCAATTGATCATTGCCACGAATAAAGAAATTAGAGGATATCAATATATTTGTTCAGGTAAATAAATTAAATAACATAGAAAATCAACAACATTTAAGTTTATTGTGACAAGATCAAATAAAGCTCATGAGTTCTGCAGTATACTCCAGAAGGGCCTAGTTAAGCAGACCTTCCTTGCATGACCTGATTCTTTGCTAACAATGTTTTATAATGGAAACATATTGTCTTTCTTTGATCATGGTAGCACCACATGGTGGAATTACACTGCTAAAAAACGAGCCTCTAGAATTATTACAAGAAAAGACTATCCATCCTCACGTTTATTATTTGATTTATAGTGATTGCCTTTAAATTAATTCATTTTAACATGGCTCTATAATATACGAATGATCTAATTCCAGCTACAAATATGTAATATGCGGAATGTTTCGTGTTCTGATCTTCATTTGCCTAAATTGAAAACGACTATGCACAAAACATCGTTAACAAATTCCGCAGCAGTGTTGTGGAACATCATTCCCAATGATATTAAACAAAAAGTATATTCTTTTAAGAACCCACTTCAAAAATATCCTTTTTTCTGATTATGCCATAAGTAAAAAACTGAGATACGTAAATTGGTTACTCTCACCAATTCACATATCGTAAACCCATATGCATATCTTATGTATATTTTGACATAATTTGAGTATGTGTATTTTATGATTACATGTAACTTTGTCAGACACTGTAGTATATAGTTTTATTTGTACATATACGTTATTTTTAAAGCTTTAAGGCTGTGTAACACTGATTAATTGATTGATTGATTGATTGATTGATTGATTCAAAACGAAATGTATTATCCTTAGAAAAACAAGACAGTAGCATGACACCATCTGTCTAAAAGTGTCCACAGATTGCAAAAGGTGAAGTACTCGTATGCAGCAGTGAATTATGACAGACATATGAATCAATACGGCATCTGTCGCACGTACTACACATTGACAATTGATTATTCGCCTGTCTTATTCATGCTTGATTCAGTTTTTGAACTGTTTCTTCGCAATCACTTTTGATTAGATGAGTTGGGGTTTGCCCAGGTGACACTAACGCTTGACATCACAATGTACAATAATAAATTATAACGATAACGCATACAACATCTGCCACAGGTGTATATCATATATCAATATATGGCAAACATTAATATTCAATGCCAAGAAACTATCGAACTATGTAAAACAACATCCAGTACGACCCAAGTCTGGACAGAATAGATGATGTAAAACAATATCCAGTAAGACAGACGTTTGGACAGAATAGATGATGTAAAACAGCATCCAGTATGACAGTCGTTTGGACAGGATAATGTCAATCAGCATCCAGTATGACATACGTTTGGACAGGATAATGTAAAAACATCATCCAGTATGACATACGTTGGGACAGGATAATGTAAAAACATCATCCGGTATGACATACATTTGGACAGGATAATGTCAAATAGCATCCAGTATGACATACGTTTGGACAGGAAAATGTTGAACAGCATCCAGTATGACATACGTTTGGACAGGATAATGTCAAAACTTCATCCAGTATGACAGACCTTTGGATAGGATAATGTCAAATAGCATCCAGTATGACATACGTTTGGACAGGATAATGTTAAACAGCATCCATTATGACAGAAGGTTGGACAGGATAATGTTAAACAGCATCCATTATGACAGAAGGTTGGACAGGATAATATCAAAGCACGATGCAAATATTTTGTCATGCCGTATTTGCCTCTAGAATAAAAAAATGCAAACATTGCTAGAAGCGTAAGTTTTGGAAGGAAAAATTATTAGATACTGGAAACAAATTTGGATGTTAATTATACACCGTAACTGGTCTTCTTTTTAAGCCTACATGACCTCTATTTTACATTTGGAGAACTTTTCTTCATAAAAATTCAAGTTAGTAAACATTGATCTTTCTAAACGATGTATTTCTGAAATGCTTACTTTTGTCACTATATATACCCGCCATTATATTTCCTAAAAATGAAAATTTATTCTTTCTTGAAACGTCCATTAACAATACTACTGCTACTACTACTACTACTAATAATAACATTATTATTATTATTATTATTATTATTATTATTATTATTATTATTATTTTCAGTTTCATCTATTGCCGAAATAACATTGGACCGATGACTTTTCTTTTCTTTTCCTTCTTTATTTTTAAGGAGAACATCGCCGTGCCGTCGTTTCGGGTATCATTCGCTCCTTGTGCATTACTTTACAGGGTGCCTCTCGTCGTCAAACATTAAGCATGAAACAGCGTGTTCTCATTTATACACTTTGCACTTTCAATTAGTATAATGCTTGGGCTTTTTTGTTGTAAGTTTAATCGTAAATCTATTGGTAAACTCCAGATGTATTTCGGACGTAGTGCACAACACACTCTGGAAGAAATAAAAGCTGTAAGACCACTCAACGCATATAAAAACGTTTTTTTTTCTTCAGACAACCCATCTTCAAAGGAGACTAGATTAAGGTGAAATCTTGCAGTATGCCAACTTTTGACACACCTTTGATTCCTAACACTCTACTTGGTACAAATGATAAGACGAAGTTACCAGAACCCTTATCCTACACGTCTTCAGACTTAACATTTATCAGTCCATAAAATACTATCCCACCTTTATAAGACCTGAACAATAAGGAAGATCAAAGAATACATTGCTAAAGAAAAAATGGTTTCTTGAGAGGTGGCTATAAAATGCCACTTCACTTATCGAAGACAGTGTCAGTTGCTAGTGCAAGATCTAGTTAGTTACAAGTTCAAACACAGAACACTCAAACATTGATCTGATTCATCAAATACGTACAGTCTGTTTATCCGTGCGTACTATAGAGGTATTAACGTCCGTTTTTACTTGTTTTCCTTAGATAGTATTCTGCGTAGTTTGCGTAAAATGTATCGGCTATCAGCTGGTCAGCGTAAGTTTGTTTCCATATATAATGACAATGAAAGCAAACAAACAAGCAAGCAAACAAACAAACAGAAAAAATAAAAAAAAAAAAAAATTAAGCACAGATACACACGCAAACTACAGAAGAAAATACGTCACACATCTGTCTTATGAAAAGAATGTTGATAAATGCTGGTCTCCCAACTGACAGAATTGTTTTTTAACCAAAACATTCTTGTAAATCAAATAATGCAGATAAACGGTCACAAAAACATTAAATCTGAAATCACTACACTCAGCAACACCTCTGGTCTTCAGTATATATGCTTTTTGCATCAAGTAATCATCTCTTCACACAGACATCCAACAACTAGAATGCTACTTGCTTCTGTCGTATAAAATACTGCGTCTGTGGTGAATGCCCAGAGTGGTGAATCGACACTTTTCGGTGGAAACGTTGTAAACAGTCACATCGAAATACGTGTATATGGTGACTCAATTGCTCCAGCTGACCTAACCAGATTGAACTTTGCGACATCACACAGGAATTTACATCGAAGATCCAGTGTTGAAAGATGAGTTTGTCCGTGTCAAATGTTCTGTTGATTTGGATGGACAGTTACACTTATAATTGGTTAAAAGAAAATCTACATTTAAATGTTACTTATTATCGAATTGTGCATTATTGATTCAACTAATGTTAGGTACTATTTTAGTCACGCTCAAGAACTGAAACAGAACAGCTTCTGAGACAGAATGAAATAAAATGCCGAAAATCATTTGTTCTTATTTCTTACAAAACTCTTTCCACTAAGATAAACATAATCTCAAATGGATAATTATTTAATATTACGATGAAAATCGTTGAATAATTTGCATCTTTTGCACTCCAATGCTTGCAAAACACTAGAAATTATTCGACTGGTTTCATAAATTCAGTATTAAACCATTACCAGTTTGAGATCCTGTATTTTGAGCATCGTGATCTGTAATTCGTTCCGTTTTTGGTAAAGTAAGTTCTGTAAAATTTATATTGAAAATAAAAAATGTATGTAAAAAAAGCGGTTTGTTTCGGGTGAAGTCTTTCTGAGTCTTACTCAGAATCAAGAGGAGATTCTTATAAAAATGATGTTCATAGAAACTAAATTAACACTGTGATTCGCACTATCAATCACTTTAAGTTTCTACATCCGGATCAAATATCTACCAATTTATTCTATAAGACTGATTCTTACATAGATGTACATCAGTTGAGTAGTCATATACATTTGAAACATACGTACGTTCGTTCACTAGGGCTTTCTTAAAAATATCATTATTGTCTGCATTCAGATACATATAATGCGTTAAAGATTTTAAACATCGTGTGACATGCATTGTGATAGGGCTGATCGCAGAAGAAACATACACATACAAGCATACAGTATTCCCTGATTGATATTAAGCGTTGTCTACATTATCTTCTATGCACAGAAAAAGGAAGATATTTTTCTTAAATTGCAGTAATTTTTACTTGTGAGTTTTATTACCGTGAAATGAGTATTGTATTACAATAACGTTTGAGTATGTAAGAAAATGATTGATCGGAGAAAGTGTAGTATTCCACGTGAAGATAAATTAATAGATCGATAACTCCGTAGGGCAAAAACTATGTAAAAGAATGTCTATCAGTACCGTATAATCCACGTAAACAATGCTGAAATGCGACCGCCGAAGGCTCAGAAGTGTTGTCACATAATCGTTCAACAGATCAGGGTCAAAACTATTTATTCCTCAAAATTATTTGGATCCAACGTCTTAGACCCTGATATGGTGAAATATTATGCGTCGGAAATCTGGGTCTATGACGTTCTTAGTTTGGACCATACGGTATTGGTATAAACCAACCAATACGGTTCAATTAAGTCGATTCTTTGATCGCGTTCTGACAATATTACGAGAGCGGCCATCTGTCGTCACGCTGAACTTATAAAGTGCTCAAGATTTCAGATAAATGACATCAAAAGGAACACTTGCAAATATTATAATTCTTATATTTTCCTGAACTTAAAATGTATGTTCATCTGTTCGCTTTATAAATTCCTAGAGTTCCATAAACATCAGACCCAGTCTTTTCTCATGTCCTTTACAAAATGCTGTCTCTACATGTGACCGAAATTCGGTTCGGGTCATAAAGGGAAGCTCTTTCTCCATCCTTTTAACCAGTTCCTACAATTTTTGTCCCCAAGTTTAAACTATAGGAGAAAAGGATTCATTCTTTACTCTTTTTTCTTGTTCCTTCTTACTTTGAATTTGTGATTCTTTGTCAGGAAAATTGATGAACAGCAAAACATAACACGTACGTATATTTAGATAAAAAGTCAAGGGTAGAGAATGGTTGTTTCGCCATCTGATAAAGACATTATTTAATATATATTTTAGATAAACTCAATCACTGCTTTTTGCACCAGAATTATCAATAACAAAATGCACTTCATGTCGCTACATATCAAGATTTCAATCCTGAGTAATGTTTGCTCACCAGGTATGAATCCGGTAGAAAATGAGCAACATATCGTTAATACATCGCAATACATATTTTTGTAGTACAAATTTCCGTTTGATGTGGTAAAGCAGGAGCCTCTGAAACTACGTCGCATTTTGCACATGAATAAATATCTGACAAACCTCACTTTGTCACTGCCACTGAAATATATTTGTCTATATCAGTAATGTATTCTTCTTCAACAGTTAAGTGTTGCAGCGCTGAACTTGTTTGTAGTTTGTCTTCGTGAGCAACAAAAAAAGTGCCGAAAGAATAAGAATAGTAGTAGTAGTAGTAGTAATAATAATAATAATAATAATAATAAACTTTCTTTAACGAGGATAACATATTTAGTCATGACTGACCCATCTGCCATGTGGTCCTCAATTTTTGTAATTGGCAATGATAAATAACCCCCCCCCAAAAAAAAAACCCAAATAAGACCATGCACGTAATTAGGTATCGTCGCACACTCATTCATACATATTTAACATGAATGACTATGTGAGACAATACTGGGAAACATATACACATGTGAACAATATTCGATACACAGGTACATACATTTCAGCATAAGTCGTACGTTTAATATAGATCGAATAGGATCTGGACATAATATTTATGGATATAATGATAAAAGTTTTCTATTCAGAGCCTTTAATATGTCATTCCAGCTGGTCAAGAAAGAATTTCTTTGATGATATTTTAAAGCAAGGGAATTTGAATTACGTATCCTCAGTGGTAAGGAATTCCATACAGTAGCTGCTGATACAGTAAATGAGCTTTTGTAATGATTGATTTTCGACAAAGGAATCTGGAGATCGTTGTTAGTCGTCGATCGGAGATTACGCTCAGTATTTGATGATCTTAGTTCATTTAGGTTAGAGACATAATCTGGAGTAGAATCGTTTAAAGACTTATGTGTCACGATTCCTTTAAAAGAAAGAATACGTTTCTTGTATAGGTAGCCATTGCCGACGTGAAAACAAGACATTCGAAGTTTCAGAATTATTCTGGCTGCCCTTTTCTGGAGTTGATCACTTTCTGGACAGATCATAATTGGATGTATTTCCCCATATGGTACAGCCGTAATCTATCAGTGGTAGTATACATCCCGAAAAATAAAGTTCAAGTGATTGGGGAGGTAGAAATTTCGAAAGCAATTAAACAGAGTTATTCTTTTGACTACCATTGCACACAGGTGATCGATATGTGCATTCCAGCTGAGATGTTGATTAATGTAGATACCAAGAAGTTTTTTATTTTTGACAATAGATACGTCTAAGCCATTTTGAGTTAGAAGTAAATCCATGTTAGTAGATAGACGCTGCCTTGTTCAGATTGTCATACATTTCGTTTTAGAGATATTAATATTCATATTGTGTTGTTGACACCAAACTGATATATTGTTACGGTCAATTTGAAGTTATTTTTAGTGAAGTCTAGAGATTTACCAGATAAATGCAATGCAGAGTCGTCAGCGAAAAGATCTGTGTTAGAGTGCGCTGGATACAAGGCTAAGTCATTGATAAAAAGTAGAAAAAGAAGAGG
Organism: Megalonaias nervosa; assembly: GCA_016617855.1. Lineage (NCBI taxonomy): Eukaryota > Metazoa > Mollusca > Bivalvia > Unionida > Unionidae > Megalonaias > Megalonaias nervosa. The sequence goes on along the minus strand of JAECUM010006726.1, from coordinate 16,078 downwards.
CCCTAATATAGATCTTTGAGGAACACCATTTAAGATATGACTTGGTTCGGAAGTATATTTACCCGTGCAAACGACCTGGTGTCTGTTAGTGAGATGCGGCGTGAACCAGGCAACTGAGTTTGGAGAAAACTTGTGGGCTGAAAGTTTTTGAATGAGCACGGGATGATCAACCAAATCGAATGCTATATTAAAATCAATGAAGATTGCGCCAGTAAGTTTGCCTGATTCTACTGCAGGTAGCCATTGGTCTGTAAGTTTTGTCAGTGCAGTTTGACATGAATGATTCTGTCGAAAACCCTGATTGTGATTTATGAAGGAGTTGGTACTTGTCAAGATATCTGAAAATATGCTCGCTGACATGTTTTTCAATAATTTTTGAAAGTACAGATAGAACAGATATGGGTCGATAGTTGGATGGGTCCTTCTTTTCATTTCCCTTATAAATTGCGAATACTTTTGCTAACTTCAATGAGTTCGGGAATGTACAGGAAGTGATACTACAGTTAATTATTTCTTTCAACGACTCTGAGATTGATAAAGCCGACATTTTCAGAGTGTTGGGGTGAATTCTATCTAGATCAGCTGATTTGTTTGTGTTAAGTTTATTGAGAATATCAAAAGTGTAATTTATTGTTGTTATTAAGGGAATGTTGAAACTAACATGATAGGGTACCCTTTCATTCACGAATTTAGTAAGTTTGTCTAAATTAGGCTCTGTAAAATTAGACCTGTCAAGGGTTTGGGATATATTAGTAATAAAGAGGTTCAGTTGGTTTGCAATTTCACACAGAGTTAGAGGTGCAGGTTTCGTTGAAGTGAGATTTCGCAAGTGACTCCAGATGGATCTGTAATCTTATCTAAACACATTATTAAACTCTCTCTCTCTCTCTCTCTCTCTCTCTCTCTCTCTCTCTCTCTCTCTCTATATATATATATATATATATATACTTACAAAATCTTTGCAAAAGTATTGGATCTTTGAGAGATTTTTTTGTCAAGGTAAAAATGATAAAGTAAGAAAACGACAAAGCACTGTGTAGCAAGTCTGAGAGGATGGCCAAGCGCCTTCGAGATCTAATCCAATGTGGCCGATTTTACTGACTGAAACACATGAAACAAAGCAGTGGCGTCACTCGGGTTGGTGTCACCCAGTGCGGTAACTCATGGTGTCACTCCCATGGATACCCTTTCTGCACAAAAATTCAAATATTTTATAGACAGTCATGTGCGTAACTTATGGTATCACCCCCACTGACCCCCTTCCAGCACAAAATTATCAAATTGTATAGACTGTTATTTTAGTGTCACCCCCTCTGATGGTGTCACCCGGTGCGGTCCGCACCCTCCCACCCACCCACCCCGCACCCCTCTAGTGACGCCACTGAAATAAAGCATGAAATGACAATAAACCCAGTGATTGAGCGCAGACAATTTTGTCCCAGGTAATAGTTATCGTGAAGTTATAATGCAAAGAGTAAAATAAAAAGATTATTGTGCGAAGGTTCTGCATGCAGACATATATATATACGTACATGCATACACACACATACATGCACACACAAACACGCATACATACATACATACATACATACATACATACATACATACATACATTACACATCATCTCATTCTTGGAAACGTGTTATGTTGATTCTTTTGTGTATATTAACATGCCTTTGGATAATATATGGACGAAAATGTATATGGCTTCGTTGCCGCGTACAACATTGTTTGCTGGTGTGGAATTTCAGCCTTGACTATTTCGAAATACTGAGCTCACCCACTCATTCATATACAAAATGTGAGTGATGATAAACCCGACTAATTCGAGTTCTCTGGTTCTGGATTTGACTACAACCTAAGTACTTATCGCCCGAAATTCTCTTTGTATAGTCACAACACTGATAAGTTTTGTCAGGAAGCTGTTCTTTTTACAAAATCAATCTTCAGTTCTAGAGGTATGTAAACACGAAAATGTATTCTTTCAAATACATTAAAAATAGCATGGCTTTAAAAGTATTGATACAAAGCAATTTGATATTCCAATAATAATGTGATCCGCCCATAGCGCATTAATACGCATATATAAATATTTTTTCAACATTATGCCATATTTCAACAATAGTCTATTACTTCTATATTCTCCAGATCTGTGATGAATTTCCTCCGATTAATCATGAGCGTTGTAAATAAAATAAGAATTTAAATATTAATTATCTCTGCCTTCTCAATGAATTAAACATGGTGCAGAATTTTATCGAAATCCTCCCTCCCCTCTCATGTACACGGTAGATAATACAGGGAAGTATGTCGAGTGAGAGAAAAAAGACAACTGAACTTGCACCAGGTAACCTAAAAGAACCTGGGACTTCGTAACGGTTACGTGTAAGAAAGAATACGATACTGTAATCTCTTTAATGCATTGTTTGTTTTTGTTTCTTTCTTCATGTTTGATAAAACTTATTAATATGGGTCTAACAACATATTATTTAATATCAAAATTTCCGAAGGCCTATCCCCCCTTCTAATTTTTTTTATCTATCCCTGTGTGGGCTGGTAAGGCAGCAGACTAATCGACCAATAAAGAAACATCGGGATGGGAAATGAATGAATGCCTTTATGGTGAGTCTCCCAAACCCCACCACGTCTCTCTCTGTCTCTGTCTGTCTCTCTCTCTACCTTCGTAGAATGATACCAGCGAAGAGTGGCGGATTTTCGTCTATGTGTCATGCGAAGATGTCTCTGGACCTATGGATGATGGAAAAATGTAGTCACACGAAGCAACGGAAAGGGGAAAGTTAGAAACGGAGGATATAAACAATCGTATGGTTGGAAGCAATGTTAATTAAATCATAATAATGACTTAGATGAACTGTAAAACATCTATATGTTTGAATTACTTCTTGACGGTTCCTCATTTCATTTTGTTTATATTTCCAACTCATTTAAATAGGCTAGCCGGTGTGTGAAAGCAAGCGATTTCAGGGCTCAAGTAATTAACCATGCTGTGTTTGTAGTGCTCTACTTTCTTCATTTAAGCCATCTTTCTTGTTTAAATCGTATGTTTATTAATCAGTATGAATGAAAATAGAAGTTCAAAAACAAAAACAGGCAACTTATCAATTTGCAAAGGAGATTACGATTATTCGCAAAAGATTAAGAACTACATTTTGTAGCGGACACACTGGACAGGGTTCTGCGGAGTTCATTGATTCCATCAATACACAGTTTCTTATAGTCAGTCTTAACTGCGTTGGAAATGCAAGCATGTGTGTTTGTATGTCATATAAATTAAATATATGTATAGCATGTTCGCTTTATCTTTGATATACTACTCGTAATAAAATGTTTCTGATGGTATATCAATACTATATATACGCACACTGGAGAAAATTGACGCACACGATTTTTTGCCGTGCGTTTTTTTGACGCAAAGGATTTGCAAAATGCAATCAGGATTTATTTAATATCCAATGCGTTGGATTAGGGATGGCATCGTGTATACTTCGATCATAGTCTGTTTTCCTGTTTCGTATGCTCCCTGCGTTGCACTCTGCTATACGGAGCATACGAAGCAGAGAACCAGACTAGCATAGACAATGTTATGACAGAGTAGCTTCCCCTAATCTCGCGACCTCTCACGCGATTCCATCGAGCTCAGCAAGATGTCGTCCAGATGTTTAACCTCAATCCTTGTTTCACTAAAATGTGATCTCCAGATTAAAACGGCGTGCAATAAGAATCATTAGCGAAGAAAGTGAAAGAAGCAGAACACGAAAAGAGTAACTGTGGGTCTGACTTTAAAGAAAAATGGAGAAAATAATTCCCTTGACTGGAATACGGCACATCCATTGGGATTACCGGTGTGACTTCTGATCTCGTGATTGCGAAGACTGCACAAGTGAATAATCCTTTCGTGAGAGCGTTTAAGAATTTTTAAAAATCTGCCCTTGATCACCACAAGATATCTTTTGAACACATTATTACCCAAGACATTCTTTCAGAACAAAGACATAAGTAAATTTGCAGAGACAAATCCATTATTTGGATTACAAATTCAGGGGGTCGTTGCAGATTTTGTTAACTTTGCTGCAACGAAAGAAAGATCTAAAAGTTAAAGTGTAACTTATTAAAGAGAAGTTGAATCATTAGCCTCATTGATTTTTGGATAAATGTGTTTTAGGACGAAGTACAATGAAACCGATGATAGTACACATTTTATGACAGGCAGTAAATTAACTGTCATTTGGTTAAAAAGATTTCTTTGGATTCTTGTATTGGCTTATATGTAATGTGTTGGTCTATAATATTGCTACAAAAAGATTATAAAGAGACTGTTAAAAGTACGACTTTAAACTAAATGGAAAATGAACTAATAAAATTATCCTTTGAATGGACAATGGATTTGTGTGTTAATTGTGCGTGTTGGCTTATTTGTATTTTAGAGAGAGAGAGAGAGAGAGAGAGTATGTTGTGCAAGTTGCAATATCCTATTTCAGCTGAAAAAGTATGGATCAAATGAAAATTTGTCAGTACATTTTTGACCCCCACATTTTTTATTTGACCCCCAGTTCTGACACGAAGGGGTTTTTTTGACCCTCAGTTTTACACCCCTGGGTAATACACTGGATATAGGCGTGTGTGTATATATATATATATATATATATATGTTGCTATATATATGTTGGCTGGCTGCTACATATAAGCATGCACCCCTCCTACGATATCGAGGTTAGTGGTTGGCCTGGTGTCAGGATAATGTGATTGTTTGGGACATCATGCTACATGTCTGCGGCATGATGTCCCAGTGCTAAACATCACTATAAACTGTCTCACTGCAAACATCGTAGCGATATGATTGAAAAATTGTTAAAGCTACGTTCAAAATTTAAATCACACACACACACACACACACACACACACACACACACACACACACACGATATCGCCATTTCTATTGTATCGTGGTACTCAGAAGTCTTCGGTATTTGTCTGTATAGTGCCACCTTTCTTCTATTTATCCTTAATACACTACATGACCTTAAGTTACTAGTTCTGCATCACCAGTTAATTTCGGTAAAATCTTGGGATTGCTTGCGAGTACACTATTTTAAAAATACACCCAAAAATGTCACTGTTTGCAAAGTGGCCGTACCCCATGTTCTCCGTTAGAATCTATATCTTTACGAAATCAATATCACTGTAACAAATGGGTTAACCAGTTTGTCTTCGGATAATATTCAAAGATGTTATGCAAGAGTTAGATCACGCGATTACCGTATTTGTCAAGACTCAAGATATAGAATCTATGGTAGCACATATGAATCAAAATGTGAATCTTTTTAATGTACTTGTTTTCTCCTGGCTTTCGGAAGTGACAGGCCTTGACTTTAAAACATCGATGTAAACAATTTATTGCATTTTGTTGGAACTATTGGAGTTGTTTAAACAGCCCGTGATCGACACGTACCTCCAGTCTCACGATGCTGGTCCAGTCTCATCGACAATCCAATCGCCACTCCCGCTTCACAGATGGTTACAGATGCATTCTTTAATTCTCTGAGACAAGTTTCTGTAGTTGGACTTAACAGGTGGCAGAATGATGGCCATGGAAGTACCATCCATTTTTCAAGTTGATTTACACTTTTTGCAACATATACATCAAGTTGTCAACATTAGGACAAGCACATGCCAATGCAAAAAAAACCCCCAAAAACATTTTCGGTTTTTTTCCCGCGCTATTAGAGTAACTCCCTTACATTACGTGGAATCTACATGGCGTCTGCGTATCGATCGTTTCCCACAGTCCTCTGATTTAAATTAAATGCGTTTTAATATAGAGCAAAGAACAACAAACAAACATGTATCATATCATACAGGTCAATATCTTTATTTATTTATTCTCCGATCGCTAACATTAAGACCCGCTATACCATAGCACACTGGTGAGTGTATATCGGATTTTATTCGAAATTAAATATTGCTTTGTTTTTCACGAACATAACAAACTTAAACATGTGGATTCTCATCGCCATCTAGGATTATTGTTTTCATCAAATACCAAATGGACTTGTCACATCGATAGCATTTTAAAAAGAGCATCATCTCCAATAGTCAATCTTCGAAAACTAAAATACAAAATTAGCGGGCAAATTTTGTCAAAACTGTTTATAACTTATTTTTGGGATTATGCCAGGGTAGTCTGGGACGGATGCTCGTTGATCGCTTCAGAAAAAATTGGAAAAACTACAGCATGAAGCGGCAAGAATAGTTACAGGACTTCCAGAATACACTAGCAGGAAATCTTTCTAATTTGAAACAGGGTGGGAAGGTCTGCAGTCTAGAAGAAAAAGACAAAATTTATTAACACTATACAACATTAAAACGAACCAAAACTCTATACTATCTCATTGAATTACTCCCTCCCCCCGTGTCCGAACAAACAAATCATAACCTTCGACGTTCAAATAATATGGTCATTTGCAAGTTCAAACTAAATTCTACCAAATCATCTTCTATCCCCTCAAAAGTATCTCTTTGGTACAATCTCGAACAGGATACTTAATGTGTGTGTGTGTGTCTTACAGTGCTTTGAAAAACTGCTGATGTCGAAATATCGTATCTAGCAAAATGCCAAGTTTTATTAATCGAACCCTGGATATTTTGTAAATAATTGAACGCGTAACGATGTCAGTTCTTGTGAACGCATGCGTAATGCACATAATTGTATTCGTACTTAACCTTGTCTCATGTATTAAACACTGTGTCGTTGTAATATACAGCCATTCACAGGACGTCATCGAATTTAGGGGTTTTGTGTAACCCGGACGCCGCGAGATAAAAAAACATCATACGTTCCATTTTTTATATATATATATATATAAAATTCAATGCCAATATATGTGTAAAAATCAGCTAAAGACCAAACATATTTTTCGATTAACCATTTGTGAATCATACATTCATGGCAGTTGTTGATGAACCCTGTATCAATCATACATCAATCGCACTTGTCGATGAACCATATATCAATAATACTTGTTTCTAAATTTCAAACGATGTTGTCGTATCGATAGAAGTGTTACACCCATTACCGTTAAGTTCTTCTGGTACAGTTAATCTAAAATTGAATAGTTTAATTGCCTTTCTGCTCGATAACAGACATTTTTGTATGTACTAAATGCAGATTCATAATTTTATTTCACAAGTGTGTACTTTGTTTACACCTAGATTGTATTCAAGGATTTTCTTGCTATCAGTAACTAAAAATGTATAATCAGTTGCAGAAAACCATACTCTAATTAAGCATAAACTTGAGTGAAACCATAAGACGGAAAGATATACAAATCAATTACCATTTATCGCATTATCTAAATACTCAACTTCTCGATGAAGTGTAGGGAAATCGTCAAATTCAAAATGAAATCGTTTTATGTTAAAAACATGTTTATCAAAAGCGACAAAACAAAATATAACATTTAGATAGGATTTCTGGGGGTTTAAACTTTGAAAGAATAACAGTCACTTTTAATATTTCTCCCATAACCCATTTAACAAAAGCACAACATTACAGGATTATATATATATATATATATATATATATATATATATATATATATATATATATATATACACTTATATATATATATATATATATATATAACTATATATAACTATATATAACTATATAAATATATATATATATATATATATATATATAACAAATAATACCATCATTTAGAGAATTTTTTATTTGTACTCTACGGTGATTCGGACCCAGGTCTGCGGGTAAACGGCACCCATCGCCTTACCTGCACACACCAGCCAATATTCCATCACTAAGCACACATCACCAATAAATGATGATACTTAATCGGTGTTATATTCACGTGTGTGTAGCAGACACACTCGCATGATGACCCAATAATTCTCAACTATCTACACAGTCATTCCGATTCCTATGAAAGAAATTAAGGTATATAGAATTAATTATAGAGAATTATAAATATACACCAGACAGAACGGAAAGTGTCATCCCTGGATTCTGTAGGAGAATGCTTGATATTTGTAGGCAGAATTAATATTTAATAAAAATAATACTATCATACCGGTCAAAGAATTTTTAAATTTGTACCCTACGGAGATTCGAAACCAGGTCCGATAGTATTACTTGTATTTGTCGAAGTGACGTTAGCGTAACTGACCTAAGAACACTTTACTGTTTGGATCGAAGTTCAGCAGCAATGGGAATGTTGTTACTTTCATTCGTCTTATGGGATACTTAGTAGTGTTCCTGATCAAAGTTTGACTGATCGCGTTTCTATACATCACATGTACGGTCTCGCTTCATCGATGATGGTTTGGAAATCGTTCTTGGTGGCCATCAGATAGAAGACGGTACTATTCGACTTACTCATTAGATGTACATCCACTCAATGCATCAAATACTTGTCTGTCAACCAAATGTTGAAATGTGCAAACGATCCATGATTTCGAAGATGCGACCATTTTTTTAAATTTGTTTTGTCGGTCGTGAAATCTTTGATTGTGATATGCATCATCAGCAGCAGTCAGTTCCGTGTCATTAAACTTCTCGAGCATTTTTGGTTTCCTACCACCAAATAAATATTTAACTTCTTACGCGAAAGTGTTTTTATCCATCAATGCGGCAACATTCTTTAAGTTTTCATTTAAAATTTACTTTCTTTCATTTTTTTAATTAAACTGTTCTCAAAGTAATATATTTATAATCGAAATTATAAAAAGGATAGCAAATATGCAACAATAAAGATCCATCTATTTTATAGTAGACAAGCCGATCACGATTTGTACATTTCGCTCTACACAAATTTATTAAAGAGATGTAAGAAAGTGCACCACGATGCGCATTGGATAAGAAGAAATAACGATCTCTACCTGTCGCGATACCACAATTATATTAATATGCTGTAACAAAACAGGTTACATAGTACATTTGTCATAGTGAACAAACGATCTGTGCCTGAAATAGTGCAAAATTTTGTTTATTATTTCACAGTACATTCTGTAGTGGTCATTGTGACACAAAAATATTAAGATTGACGAATGGGCTAGGCTCGCAATAAATTGTTAACTGCGAGGGATGGGATATGCTGTTTGGGCATTAATTTAAATTTATTAGAGTCCGATCGATAAGGGTGTGACAAATGGAAGAGGCCAATGATAACATAAAGTTAAATAGCAGAAAATGACATGGTTGGGATAAACAAGAGCAAAATTTTAGGACATTTTGGGATACTTGAAACAGGTGTCATAAAATTATATTTTAAAGGATTGTTATTAATAAAGACGGATTAGAGACGATTATTCTGACTTCGATGGGAGTTTTAAAAGGTTTTGGCGGTTGGAAAAAGTAATTCTGACTGGCTAAGCTAAATGGGATGTGTGTGTGTGTTCCCAAACGGAATTCAAGGTTTTAAGAAATTCCCATCGCAAAATCAGCCAGTCTAAGTTTTGAGGGAAGCCAGAATTTAGCTCCGAGGAAAATTAATCAGTAATTTCCCTCGTTAAGTAACTCGTCCAAAGGACAGGAGGTCTGCAAATTTGAGAGACCTGGAACCAGAGAAAAGATAGTGGGAATTCTCTGATGATAAGCAAGCGACAGCTAGGGAAGCAAAAAGGTATGGTCTCGATCGCATACAATATGCATTATGTATGTTTGTCATTATTTTTTAATTTTTAATTATTTTTGAATTTTTCGATTTAAATTCCTACTTCAATTTTTCCTTGAGTTCAGAAAATAATCGTGCATTCGTGGTCTGGAATGTTATATGATTCAGGTATTGTGTTGTAAGAATGTCATACACCATTTCGCTGGTATGAATGAGTTCAGATGTAGTGGTTTTGTAGGTAATATAAATCGTGTATGGAAGGAATGACATGATTTCTTCTCATACGAATTGTGAGAAGTAAATTATCTGTCATAAATGATTTGTTATCATCATGTACGCTGAGAATTTATTTTTGTATGTAAGGAAATGAGTGTAAATTAATCACTAATTAGCAAAGTAACGCAGTTAGGACAAGGAGTGAAGTCCATTAATTAATTTGTGCAAATAAGTTGTGAATTCTTTTCAACTGGGAATCGATTGTGTTTGGCATTAAGAACGAGTGCGTACTGACATAGTCAGCTAGTAATTTGCAACCCACAGTGGGGTGTAAAGGTTTACCTAAGAGGGCTAATTATGTTATGTTTCCAGTAGGAATGCGAGTATTCATTAGAAAAGACATACATTCGCGTTAATAGGATTGTGTATCAACATTAGGTTGCCAACTAACCAAAACTTAGTTCTACTGAATTACGATAGACGAGATCTGACGAAAAAGAATGGAATATTGTTTCATCCCAAGAGCAGAAAAAACATGACCTGACACGTCGTTACACTGGGCATTATATTTATTGGAAGGAAAAAGTAGCTTCATACTTGTACTGCACAGTAGAAAGAGCGCAGTCTACAACCAAGTCTGTTGATGACCCGAAGGCTAGAAGGAGAGAGACAGACAGAAGGAATAGAAATCTCGCAACACCACCTATCATCCAATCTGATTAAAACCAGATCTCCACTGTTCTACGTTGAAATCTGACAGCAACCGCGTAGGGTCATGTTCTGGTAACCTTTGAATTAGTCAATAGAAATGCAGCTTCGGTAATTTGAAAGTGAATCAAATCTTTCGGTACATCTTGGTGCTCTTCAGTCGTTGCTCAGTCTCCCAAGCACGAATATATAAGACTTCATCTGATTCACTGATAAAATTAGCGATTATGGTAATAAACATAGGTCACCAGAACACGGCTCTTTAGAGATCGTTGTCAGACCTTCACGTAGGACAGTGGAGATCTGAATTTATTTAGATTTACCTATCACCAATAGGGATTTGGAAAAGACCGGAAGCAACTTTTGGTCAAATCTTCGGCCGAAATTTCCCAGTTGGTAACATATCATTGACCGTTACCTTATCTCTACTGTCAAACCAAAATGGAGGTGTCAACGTAGCATCACCGTAGTCTCATTCATTTAGATTCTCGCGTGACTCCGTGAGATCTCCGCCGTATGAAGGTCTAACAAAAGGCTTCATTGTTACAGACAGAAGGCATTTTGGTCAACTTTTGTAGCAGAAAATTGATCAAGACATTCTTCTGCAATCATTCAAGTCTAAATCTTGTTTGCTTGAAAGGATATCATTAAACATCACTTTGTAAACAGGATGATGTTTGAGGTGTCTCCATCAGCTCATGAAAAGGTTCAATGCTTTCATGAAACATGACGTCATCACATCGTCACAATGGTGTATTACATCACCTCCTCACTTGAGCCAATCAAATCACTTTTTTAATTTTGGGGAAAGCATCGTTCATCCTTTACAAGGAAAGAGTAGTTTCCTTTTTATAATTTTTCTTTATCGGACCTCCTTTTGGCGAGGAGCTCACGAAACCATGCACGAAGTCTTAATGAACAAGGCTCAGCATCTCCAAAGTCAGATAAGGTAGCTTGTCATTGGAAGATACTTCGCTGGTAATCTGTTTGGACAGTTTGATTAGGTGGGTGTGTATCAGTGGCGTGTTAACGACATGCAGATAACGTCACTGTGATGTAACATGACAGACAATCAATCAATCGAAACCTCCTCAACCTTTTCCGTCGCTTGTAACTAAAAGACCTCGGATATATTTAGTGTCGATTTTTTTAAACTATCCTCAAGCCCGTGGTTGTTTCAATGAGGCCATGAGAACTTGTTGACGTGTTATCGCTATTCGCAGGAATAATAAAAATTTAAAGTGCAGCTATTTCGTTGATGGTTTAACTTACGTCAAATCTTATTTTCAAAACCTTAAATTTTCTAAGTACCTATACATATAAATTTCGAAAGGATCACTACGATTACCATTCGGACCACCTCTGCCAGTTCTCCTAAACAAAAGCATGCATCGGATTAAAAGAATCCTAAATCTGATTTGCCAAACAATTCTTCTCCCCAAAAAGGAAAGGAAAATAGGAAAGAGAAATCGCAGTCTGTTCGATCCAACTGGGCTATTTGTACTAGTTGATTGATTGTTGGATTGACCGAAAAGTTGCGAATGAAAAAAAGTTCGATGCATTCGCAACGTCTATCCTTGTTTTGCAAAGAGCCGAGGTGGTCCGAACGGCAGCTAATTCTAGGTATGATCCGTAGTATTGACTGAGACGTTGCGAAGATACTATTAACTATGGGTCTCTTTCAGAGTAGAAATTATTCGACTCGCATCTGAAAGAGTCGAGAACATTCCAATAGAACAGACAATGTCAGCTTGTCACTGACATTCTCACATGCCCAGTCTCGTCTAACACTTTAGAATTCTCTGATTTTCTTTAGTCGGAATGACTTTTTATAATATACAGTGGTTTAATTAATTTACCATCTTCATACTTACGTTGAAAAGAAACATCTAATTTCAACCAGGTACAATTTCAAACGCCATTCGAGGACCAGTGATATTGTCTCCGTTAAAACTGCCTACCTGCTTTTACAATTGCAACTTCGAGATTAATCATATGCATCATACTTCGAATGTATACCGATAGATGTCATTAGCTGCCATCCGGACCAACTCGGTTATCTACGAAACTAGGACTGAGCGAGATGGCAAACTTCACATGTACCGATGTTGTTTTTTTTTGTTTTGTTTTTTTTAAATCGATTACTTCTATTTAGGTGGCGCTCTACAGTTTCGTATTTTGCATGGGGTAAGAATTTTAAAGAAAAAGAATCTCCCCGGGTTTCCTCACTGGTTGTACTGGCTATTTAAAAAGATCTTGTATATCTTAGGTATTGTTCAAAGAACCTTTAATTCCCTTTATTTTGGTGTATGATTGATGAGTGTAATATGGGTTATAGAGTATATAGCTTGGCCTTACTCCAGATGTGCATCTTTCAAAAACTGTTAACTCCACTTGGTCATTTTCACTTCCTGGACTTCAGAGGTAAATTGTAAAAGAAAAATAGAGCCGACTACCTTTTCTTTAATATTTTATATATTTGGTAATTCATCCATTGTACTTTCAGAAGTTGGTATTGTCTAGTTGGGCAAAATTCGTTTTCCCAGTTTTAAATGGTGCTAAAGATAGTGTACTTTGGTCTAATTCAGGGTGATTTATTAGCACAAGGGCGCAGATCACGTACAATATCCATAAGTACAATATCCAAAGAAACGTCAGCAACATTACATTAAAGTAGCATAGAGGTATGCCAACATTCTCTTCACTGTGCATGTTTCAAATGCAAACAACTTCACTTTACATACGTCACTCTCTCAAAGTACATAATAACTTGTGAGCTTAGGTATTTTGGGATTGTGAACTACAAGCACTATTTGCTTACCTCCGAAATTGAAGAGCTTTACATCCTGTAAATCTACGCACCTCCAGAAATGAAGATTTGATAAAAAGTATCGGCAATTTTACGCTTTGCAAAAACACTCAATAACACACTTTTTTAAAAAAAATTATGCTTAGTTTAATATTAATTCCAAGAGATTATTAGACTGACTGCAGTAAGTATACAAAATAAAATTGTAATGGAGCCATATGTTTGGAACTAATTTGTGCGCTTAATATGCTGACGTGACTTCAGTGTTGGTCGGCGTAGAGATAATATCCAAAATCGGACAGTAAAATAGCCAAATAGCAGAGTCGCGACTATGGCACAGAGTGCCGAGATGTTGTGAATGCATCTAACTACTGTTTTCATTCGCAACGTCTCGGTCACTCCAACTGTTAATCAAATCGTAGAAATAGCCGGTGCAGGCCAATAGAATGCGGTTTCTTTTCCGGCTACCAAATGTATGATTTTTCTGAGAATTACTGCGAGGTGTCCCGAATGACCATGCTATTTCCTAAGTTTGCGTAGCCAAATTCTCGTGAATTTGACCGTACAAGCGTTGGCAATTTAAAAAAAAAGTAACACGAGTTTTTCTCCTAAAGCCAGAACGAGGCTTCGCAACAAATGGTTCATGAAATGAGGTGATATATTACATAAGTCTGTTTTAAAAATGACGTCATATACATAAAGGTTTCCATTGGCTGATTCAGATACACGTCCTAATCGGTAGAAGTGTTAAATTATTCCTTTTCAATATTGTTTGAATTTTATAGATTACAGAAACAAAGTCGGGGAAAATATTGAGATAGAGAGAGGTGTCTTTGAAATTCCACAACTGGCGCTTCTACAAAGGTTGAAGCGTCTTCTTTTAGTTACAGTATTTTACAAGATCCTTGCATGATGATTTCTAAAGGAGCCATACTCGAGTCCAGCTCAATGAGGCTACAGTTACCTCCGAAGTTCTTTCAGTCCCGACCCCCGACGTTTTAAAGATACCTCCGATGCGAATAGTGCCCTTTATCAAATGTCCTCATGCCGTTGTTATTACGTCATAGGAACCATATTGACGTCGCAACAAGTCTACAACGTGTCATCACTAATAGTAATGCAGACATAAAGGATCTCAAATGGGTAATGATTTAATATTAAATCATTACCCATCTGAGATTCTTTTTATCGCATAGTTTTATTTCAGTAGAAATTATTTAGATTGAAAGAAGAACGAATAATTTCGTTCATTCTGACATTTGTTGTGAGTAAAAAATAGTCCCAAACAAAGTTGAAATAGTAAACGTATATTATACATTTTTGATAACTATAAATTAAAGAATGAGCGTCCATCCAAATAAACAGAACATTTTACAAAAGACAAAACATTTGTCAACACAAAATGTCCAATGCGTGATGCCACGTTGTTTGATACGGTGCACAGTATCGGTTTGAATTGGCCAACACAACACAGCGACAGTGTTTACGTTAAAATTCCACATCACAACAAAACATTACATTGTTGCAATATTTTTGTGAAAAGAAGATTACTGGATGCAGAAATACACATATTTACAGTAATGTATTTGTGACAGGATATTTGCAGTATTTAATTTGGAACATTAGACTGTACAGAAGACGTAAACAAGTCTCTTTTCGAGTCGGACTTGCATCACATATTTACCGTGTGAATATGCTGTGGTCGAATAAAGTTCTGTCTGTTTATGTCTACATTCTTCTGTGAACAAAGGTGAGTTTATTTACTTCAGTAAGTTCACATTTAAACCAAGCTTGTATATAGGGTGGATTCCATGCTACTGATATACCGCCTCTTCATCCCCTCCCCACCGTCGCTATCATCTAAGCAATACCGGTAGTTTTACTTGTCGTTATTGTTCTTGTCTTGGGGATTTTGCCATTTATCAAAAAATGGCGGCCGATAATGTTCAATGAAAACAATAAATTCCAGAAGGTGGGGTTAAAAAAGCTTTTCCACGATCGCAGCCAATCAGTAAAGAGAATACTGCACAATTGATTTCATGGGCTTATTTGGACCAATCAGAATCACATAAAGTGATATGTTCACATGTATAATATCAAAAATATAAAACTGCACACACTGTAGGCAAAGTGTACCGATTATGTGATAAAATAGTTTCAGGCATAACATTTTTCAAAATATTGATGTCTCTATCGTTAAAAAAAACCAACATTTCATTCATTATTGTAGAATTCAACAATACCTGCATTTCAGTGACGAAACGTCGTTATGTTATTTTCAATCTTTCATTAAAATAATTATTTTTCGCATATAGCCGGATGTTGGTCCGCTAAAACTTACTAGTTTGGTACGCATCTCAACGATAAGGACCGAGTCTCTTTCATTAAGACTCATATAGGAAGAAATTTGGACGTTCCAAATGCATAATGTGTGTGTGTGTGTGTGTGTGTGTGTGTGTGTGTGTGTATGTGTGTGTGTCCAAATGGAAAGGTCTGAGAATGTGCAATTGACTTATACTGTTAAGACAATCTGTAATAAATATAATTCTTCAAAAGAGTTCTGTGCGTTATTGACTAACGGTGATGAGAGCAACATTAGCGTTGCGGGATCACATCACACGACAGGCAAATATATATATACGCTTAAGTAAGCATCGCTCATTCAACATAAATTGTACCTGCCGTGAGAAAATTT
>JAECUM010006724.1:0-47794 GCA_016617855.1 Megalonaias nervosa | reverse complement strand
GTTGGAAACAGCTGTTTAAGTTTCAAAAACAATATCTGGATAAAACAGTTGCCCAACCTGCAAAGATCAAAAAACAGCTAATGACAAAGATCAAAAGACAGCGAATGTGACAGGTCTATGATGATGATGAAGAATCCCTTGTACCTGAGTTCACCCAGCTACCATTTCTGATGTGACTACGAAACTACTTTTCATTTTCAAACCTGATCTATTGACACCTTTGAATTAGTGTGACTGGAGTATGGTGAATTAAAGTGAGATAATACACTTGATATGCCTTGCTCATCAAACAAATGTTTCATTTTCATGCTACAGCAGTCACTACTGAAATGCTCAGGTGACCACTTAAGACAAGTGAAAACCAATGTTGGTTAGGAAAAACGTGGACATTAACTACAGAAGGCTGATGACCATCACACAACATTTATATAGCAAATTTGCCAGGCTGTTGTGACCAAGTGATATAAATGCACAGGTGACTGTTATATTAAAGTTTCCAAGTCAATATACAGTTAAGGACTTGCCATTATAATTATCGTCCTTTAGTTTACTTAAGATGCAAACCTCAGTCTCTATCACTAGATGTATATGTGCTACTGTACACTGTAGTCTCTATCACTAGATGTGTATGTGCTATTGTACACTACACAGCTTCTATCATTAGATGTATATGTGCTATTGTACACTGTACAGCTTCTATCACTAGATTTATATGTGATATTGTACACTGTACAGTTTCTATCACTAGATGTGTATGTGCTATTGTACACTGTACAGCTTCAATTACTAGATGTATATGTGCTATTGTACAATGTACAGCTTCAATCACTAGATGTATATGTGCTATTGTACACTATAGTTTCTATCACTAGATGTATATGTGCTATTATACATTGTATAGTTTCTGTCACTATATGTACATAGGCCATTGTACACTGTAAAGCTTCTACCACTATATGTGTATGTGCCATTGTACATAGTACAGCTTCTCCCATTAGATGTACATGTACCATTGTACAGCTTCTATCACTAGATAAACATCTGCCACTGTACACCTATCATTAAATGTACATGCGTCACTGTAAAAAAAAATACACACACACACACACACACACACACACACACACACACACACACACACACACACACACACACACACACACACACACACACAGCAGTCACTATCTATACATACCCAGACAGACAGGCATAGACAGAAAGAGTCAGTCTTAAAGAAATTTTAAAAACAGAAACACATGCTCAGTCAGAAAGGAAGAGAAATTCATGATGTACCATATGGACTGATGGGTGAAACTGGTTTCTTGGTCTCCAATGGTGAACTGAGTCCCATTTCATTTTCAGCCATGACACGGAAATAATACTCTGTGTTATCCTTCAAGTTGTCAATATCAGCTGATAAGGTATGGGGAGACAGGCGAGCAACTCGAAGCCATTTGGGTCTCTGAGCTTCAGATTTTTCTATGATATAGCTGGTGAGGTGGGAACCTCCGTCATACTCTGGTGGTTTCCATGACAACTTGACATGATCCTCTGTGATGTCACTGACCTCTAGTGGCCCACTTGGAGCAGTTGGTTTATCTATGAATAGACAAAAAGATAAATTCAAAAATACACTACATGAGGTGATGACCTAATAAAGTTTAATATATGTTGTTGTTGTTGTTGTTGTAGGGCTCAACGCCATTTTTCAGCACACGATAGGCTATACATGGCGGCCAGTAGTATTGGTGGAGGAAGAAACCGGGAAATCCCCGGAAAGAACCACCAACCCACGAGAAGCTACTGGCAAGCTTTCTCACATATCCACATTCACCGAATCCGAGACTCGAACCCATGCAGACAGAGGTGAGATGGCAGTGATCCATAACGGAGAGCGCTTTAGACCACTCGGCCACTCGGGGCCCCCAGTTTAATATATACCAGGTGCCAAACAGGTAATTCTTGACTTGCTAAGTAGCTCTGAATTTAAAGATTACTTCTGACTGTGGATATTATGAGTTATGTAGAAAGCCACAATCTGAAAATAACTCCTCCTTTATGAAAATACTCAGTTTGATAATAGATGAAGAATCTTAATAATGACACTATATGATGCCTGCATTTTGAATTTTATTCCAGGAGATTTCCAGATAGGTTCTCCTTGTACATTCCTATCTAGATAATATTTCTTTCATATTCTGACAAAATACTTACCAATTGGTTTGCTTAAAATGATGGGATTTATCAGCTCAGCTGGTTCACTGATTCCAACATTGGTAACAGCTCTGACACGGAAGTAATATTCCTTCTCTGTGATCAGGTTTTTAGCCATGTAATTGTGGGTGTATGTTTCCACCTCCTTTACTTTGCTCCAGGTTTGCTTTTTGTTGTCGCTCATTTCAATGAGGTATCCTGTAATAGGTGATCCTCCATCATTTGCAGGTTTCTTCCATCGAATGGAAGCAAAGTCTTTTTCAACAGCGGTGACTTCAAGTCCCTCAGGTGGCCCAGGAGGACCTACAATGGATTAACATTTAAAGTCAATATTGTACTTTTAAGTTCTAAAAAAATGTAGACATTCATGACATTGTATTTTTTATTTTCATGTTCAGAGTTGTACAGCAAAACTTTTCACTCTCTTCCTGCATATTCTGTATGAAATTAACAGATACTGAAGTCTGTGTTTTACTTAATTGTAAATTAATTATCATTGCCACAGAGGACTTAGAAAAGCACAGATGCAAAGAACTCTAACTGGTATTCTGACAAATGGACAATAAGATGTCTGAATTTAAAATTTTGTACTTAAACTTTACAAAGTGAAAGCAACTTTATATCATTTATAAACATGGGCCTTGGCAATTATATATGTCAAGTACAAACATGGGCCTTGTAAGAAACTCTGCTTATAAGTCAGATCAGCAGCAGATTTTCACATGTACAGAAAAAAAATAACTATACTGGTATCTTTGGTAAAACTATTCATGCACCTACTGACTTACCAAGAGGTCTCTCTGGTACAATGGTTTTATCAATGACAGCAGGTTCACTCAGACCCTCAGCATTCTCTGCCATGACTCGGAACAAGTAGCCACGTCCCTCCAGCAAATTGGGGATTTTGTACTTTCTTTGATCTGCACCAACACGAGCAACTCTAACCCACTCCTGTTTGCTTGCATCTCTCTTCTCAATGGCATAGCCTATAATGTCAGTGCCCCCTGTGGATGCAGGGGCAGACCACTCTAATGAAACAGAATCATCTGTCACATTTGTTGCCTTAAGACTCTGTGGTGCAGATGGCACATCTGAGAAAAGAGGAAAATATTAACTTTCTCTTCTGTAAAAAGAACATTTTCAAATACAAAATTCAGTGGGACCTATATTATCCAACTTCATTAAAAGAAATGAAAATCGTTTACATAAATGATTGCATGTTTGTTCAACAAAGATATTTCTCAAAACCATACAATACCTTGAGACACTGTTGACACTTTCATTCTGATGAGACTGATTACAAAAAAAGGTCAATAAACAATAAATTTGAATGACATTTCTGCAGAATGTGATTTCTCAGTGATCCCTCTTATGATTGTATCACCCAGTATATAACATGTAAAAGCTTCCATTCAAAACCATCTGCTGACAATCCATCTGCCATATGACAAAAGGTAAGCCCTGTCTTGCAATTTACTACTGTAGTTGATACAAATTCATAAATTAAAAAATAATCCAATGATTAGCCCTGATGGGTTCTTTAAATTCAGTGATTAGAAATACAGAAGGACACTGACAAATAGGATTCTTTGCCTTGACTGGTTCTTTAAATTTAATGAATAGAAATATACAAGAACACTGACCAATAGGACTCTTTGCCTTGATTGGTTCTTTAAATTTAATGATTAGAAATACATAAGGACACTGACCAATAGGACTCTTTGCCTTGACTGGTTCTTTAAGCTCTATAGGTTCACTGGCTCCCAGTTTGTTCTCAGCATACACACGGAAATTGTATAAGTGGTCCTTGTTAAGTCCAGTAACTGTGTAGCTAGTGGTATTAGGTGGTACCTTGGCGGCACGCACCCAGCCTCCCCACTGTTGGTCCAGTTTGTCAATGATGTAACCTGTTAGTGGACTACCACCATCATCAAGGGGTGGTTGCCATGACAATGTTACTGAATCACGTGTGATGTCCAATGGGGTTAAAGGTCCTCTAGGTGCACCTGGAGTTTCTGAAAAACAATTTTTTTTTCCATCTATTATCTGACATTAAAGATTTTGGGAAACATATATAAAGTATAATTAACATTATAGGAGAGACTAATTATTGAAAATTGTACAAAGATTTATATGATTCATGTTAAACGAATCTACTAATAATGAGCACAATTAATGACTGCAGTATTTCTATAAACTACTGAGTACTGCTAACAAACCTGGCTCTCTCATAGGTCTGACTGGTTTGTCCATGGTTGTTGGTCGTCCTCTTCCAACATCATTCTCTGCAGAAACTCGGAAGTCATATTCCTCTCCTTCCTTCAGATTTCGAATGGTGTGTTCTGTGTCATACCTTGGTAGCTCTGCAACAATCTTCCAATCAGGAGAGGTGGTGTCTTTGGCCTCCAGAATATATTTCTTAATTGGAGAACCTCCATCATCTATGGGTGGCATCCAGCTTAAAGTGGCAGTATCTGACGTGACTTTAGTTGCCCTCAGGCGACCATTAGGTGCCCCTGGTTTGACTGATAGATGAATATGTTTTGTTAGTGTACATATCAATTAGAGCTAATATTTGAAATAAAATTAATGTTAGCCATATTACAGCAGGAAACAAAAATTACAGCTGGGGGCACAAAGTATTGCAATAAATGTAAGCTGTGATAAGGGAGTTGTGCAAAATCTGCACATTACCATGAGGTACATGTGATTTAGATAAACCATTAATCAAAGGATTGGGATTTCAATAACCATGTTCTACTTTACAGAGTTGGGATTACAAGACAAGCATACAATTTCCTAATTAAGCTTGTAAAGTGATTATCATTTAAACTTTTGGACAAAATAACAAAAATATATGCATACATTTCATTCTAACTAATTACACAAAGACTGAATTCTGTTTCTGGCACTTCTTTACAATAACTGTTACAAAGACTGAATTCTGTTTCTGGCACTTCTTTACAATAACTGTTACAAAGACTGAATTAGGTTTCTGGCACTTCTTTACAATAACTGTTACAAAGACTGAATTCGGTTTCTGGCACTCATTTCCAATAGATGTTACAAAGACTGAATTCAGTTTCTGGCACTTGTTTCCAATAACTGTTACAAAGACTGAATTCGGTTTCTGACACTCTTTTCCAATAACTTTTACAAAGACTGAATTCAGTTTCTGGCACTCATTTCCAATAACTGTTACAAACAATGAATTCGGTTTCTGGCACTTATTTCCAATAACTGTTACAAAGACTGAATTAGGCTTCTGGAACTCTTTTCCAATAACTGTTACAAAGACTGAATTAGGTTTCTGGAACTCTTTTCCAATAAATGTTATCTACAGAAAACTTTAGATGCTTATAATCTGAATTCTTAACACATAATTACCTAAAATACTCAAGAACTCTAAGACAGTTCATGATTTTTTTTTCTCAGCAAAATGATACCTAATATTGCAAACATAGGCAGGTTTGCATAAAAGTGTTGCAAATTGTCAAAAGAGAGTTGCATTAATGGTGGTTAATTTATTAACCACATTTAATTAGCACAGTTGTTTTTTTCCAAACATTTCAGCTGTTGAGAGTACATTGTAAAAAGTGTTATGACTTGTCATATTCTTTTAAAGTAAATAACAATTTAAACAAAATGAACTTTGTCATTTAAAATATGTTGACAACTTACCAGGTGCTTTTCTGCACAGGATGGCTTCAGTTGTCTCCAATGGAGGGCTTCTACCTTCATCATTTTCAGCAAAGACTCGGAAGAAGTAGTCAACACCTTCTGTCAGTTTGGTAACGTCATAAGTATGAGTGCCAGGTCTGATAGTATCGATCTGTACCCATGTCTGACGATTAGCATCTCTCCGTTCAAGAATGTATTGTTTAACTGGGCGACCTCCATCACTTTTGGGTTTCTTCCATGTAAGTGCTGCTGAGTTAGCAGTGATGTTGGACACAGCAAGTGGACCTTCTGGTGCTGAAGGAGGACCTAGAAAAAATGAGAAACAGATCATTAGAAAACAAATATGCACACAAATATGAATCTAAGTGAGAAAAGGACCAAACAAAAATTGCAATGAACTTAGATCAAATGTGTTTTTCTCACCTCAGGGCAACAAAAAAATCTACCTTTCTCCAGATATTTTGTCCACATCACTATAAGGAACCATTTCCAAACAGGAAAGAAGTCATAAGAGACAACATATCTGAAATGACCTCATGTGAATGCTCTGGTTAAATCCAAATTCATGCCATCAAGCATTAAGGTGAAAATGGGTATGATTCTGGGGTACATTCCCATGGTGCATTTTTGTTTTTAGAAATCGTTTATTCATCAGCCAAATGAAACATGATGCTACTGGCACTGGTGTAGTATGTTCATTGCTACTGGCACTGGTGTAGTATGTTCATTTTGAGTTCTTCAATCAGGATTTTCATGATGACTAGAGAATGTGGCAATGTTGTTACTGTTACATGATATAATGATACAGTATAAACTATATCATATAATGATACAGTATATATCATATCATATAATGATACAGTATATACCAGTCACAAAACACAAAGAAGAATGACGTTTTTGCCACACCGTTCACCTGCAAATGGACATTACTGATGCATATCATTTTATTGGGGATTATTCTACATGAAACAGAAACATATTTTTGCTAGAGAAAACCAATAACTACTTTTGCAAGAATAAGACAGTTACAAGACAAGTATTCTTACCATACTGGCTCTTTGGAATGAATGGCTCAGTTGATTCCAAGGACTCAGAAAGTCCAGCTTTATTTTCAGCTTTCACTCTTACATAATATTCTGTTCCCTCAGTCAGGTGAGTCAGTTCATATTTGGTGCTGTCGGACTTCTGACGGTCAATGTAGCTCCAAGTGGACTTCCATCCCTCACGCTTTTCAAGCACATAGTGTGTGATTGGTGATCCACCATCATTTTCACTGGGATTCCAGGTGATTGTGGCTGAATTACGCTGAACGTCTGATACCTCAAGAGGACCCATTGGGGCAGATGGGGGAGCTGAGTGTACCAAACAATAAATATTTTGTCAACAATGTTTATACAAAAATTAAAAAGAAAACTTTGAACATACATTGATTTTAATGGTGCATATTTGAAATTATCAATTGTACAATCTAGACTTTCATAATGTTTTAGGTTTTAAACCAACTCAAATAATAAAAACTAAATTTTTAAGAAAATTCCCTAAAGACAAAATTAACAATCATACTGATGCAGGAACCTTTTTATTTTACTTTCTGTTGTCAGGATATAAACAGAATTCAAAGCTTATGACATTTATTGACATAAGAGTGAACTGATTTGAATTTATTAAAATAAAATTTTCATAAATGGGGAAAAATATAACATTACGATTTTTTCACTTGTGAAACTGAAGAAATTACATAAAAAGTGAATGGAAACAATAACAATTTGAGTAAAAACAATAAAAACAATATCATAATCAATAGATATGGGTTCCTTTTATTAAACATTTTACAACAGTTATGTAATAATCAGTCTCCATTATGTAAAGAAGCTATTGGAAATTTACTATTAAAATCATTTTCAATAGAACTGTATTCGCAGCTTGCCCTAGAGAATCCCAAAATGTTTTCAATAGAGCTGTATTCACAGCTTGTCCTAGTGAATCCCAATATGCTTTCAATAGAGCTGTATTCACAGCTTGCCCCAGTGAATCCCAATACTTTTTCAATAGAGCTGTATCCACAGCTTACCATAGCAAATCCCATATTCATTGATTACAATCTCCTAAACCCCACTTCTTGATCCTGGGGTTATAACCCTAAATCTCTTTATAGTATCATGCATCCATCTGTATATGATGCAAATATAAAGTTTCATAAAAAATATATTAAAAATGTCACTATAATTGCATTTATTATACATTTTACATTTGATCCCTTTCAAGGGACTCCAGGGGAGAAGGCAAAATTCTATACCGCCCTCACAAATAGTTATCATATGGGCAACTGATACACCAAGTTTGAGGAATAATGAACAAACAGGTTAAGGGAGATATAATTATGGGTAGAATGAGGCCATCACAATATCCCCTAAACTAAAGCATGGGGATTATAATGCTTTTGCTTCTTACATATTTTCTTCTTTGGTGATACTGGTTTATCAGTTGCTTCCATTGGTCCACTGCCAACATCATTCTCAGCAATTACACCGAAGTAATACTTTACATCCTGTTTCAGTTTCGGCACAGTGGCAAAAGTTTTGAAGGATTCAACCTTTGTTACATCTTCCCACTGGGTGTCTCGTCCATCAACCATTTTCTTAATGTGGTAGTTACGGATGCGTGACCCACCATCACTTTTAGGTGCTTTCCACTCAATTGTGGCCTCATCTTCTGTTACTGTGGTAACTGTGACCCTTGTTGGTGCACCTGGTGGCTCTGAAAATGATTCTTATTCAGTTATAAAACCAGGTAATTTATTTTTCCCAAGAAATGAATTTTACAGTGGATGAAATCAAATGACAATTACAGCTTCTGTGGCATAAGTAACTATTTGCAAGCAAAGCTGAATAATAATGGAAAGTAGGTCACAATGACTCAATTAGGTCTTTCACTTTCCTTCATCCTAGAATGCACCCAAATTGCAAGTTTAGTGTAAACAGATATAATACCAAAATAAAAACTGCATCTCCAATTTGGATAATGGACAAACCGAGGATGGAGGGAAAAATTTAATCTCATATACAGCTTGATTCTTAAAGTAGGCACATAAAACAAGATGCCCAAGTGGGTGTGAGAAGACTGATCATCTAGCTGACATCTGCCTAATAAACAAATTTAAGAAACTCTTGGTCAATAGGATACTTTCTGTAGAAATTTCTGTCAATGTTGTTGACTGTATAGTTAAGAAAATCATGATGTTTCTCAGTGTTTATACCTTCATCTCCATATTTGATGGCACATCAATATCATTTGTCAAATATTTAAAGACCTCATGCATGGACACAAAGGTTGTTTTTATTTTTAGTAACAGCTGCCATATTGCATAATTTGTACAAACTGTTATGGCCTTTATGCCAGGATTCTTTGTTAATTTTGTCTAATTCTGTTGAGTGATTTTTGAGGGGTTTTTTTTAGGCTTTTCTATTTTAAGTAATGATAGCCATATTTGACAGCAGATCAGCACAATTTTTATAAATTAAAAGCCATTGAGTGGTTTTTGAGATGTAAATAGCACAGGATGATTGACAATGACCCATAACTGACAATGACCCATGACTAACAATGATGACTGACAATGACCCATGACTGATAATGACCCATGAATGACAATGACCCATGACTGACAACGACTTATGACTCACAAAGGATTTTACCATGAAATCAGTTAGTGATATGGCCAGGTGAGCTAATAATATATGATAAACTTCAGAATATTGGACTTTACAATCCCATACCCCTGAATAAATTATAAAAAATTAAAGTAACAAATTCATCTACAAATTAAATCCATGCAACAAAACAAAAATAATAAAAATTTCAGCTCAAGTGTTAATCCTATATGAAGACTAAGTGTTTTTCGAAAATTAAATTAACTCAAATCAAAATTAATTAAATACGAAATTTTATTATGCTGGATAGTAAACATATCAGTTGCATTACTTGGTATAAAAAGTTTTAAAAGTGACTAGAGGTAAATCTGTTTAGAAACAACTGAAATACGGTAAATTGATTTCAACAAACGTCTGAACTGTATTAATTTCTATCATTCTGTAATTATTTGCCCTGCACATACCAAGTTTCTTCTTTGGAACGATGGGTTCATCTGACTCCAGTGGATTGCTCTCCCCTTCCGCATTTATGGCTCTGATTCTGAAGTGGTATTCATTATTGATTACCAGATGTTTGGCAGTGAAGGAAGTGGTCTCAGCATCGGTGTTTCCAGCACTACCCCAAATACTACGATGAGATTCACGGATCTCAATCTTGTAGTTCTTAATTGGTGTACCTCCATCGTTTTCTGAAGGTTTCCATTGAAGACTAACACTATTCTCAGTGAGATTTGAAAAATTAATTGGCCCTTTGGGTGGCGATGGTATGTCTGAAAAGAAAGAGTGATAAATTACAACATAGTTACCTGTATGCACAACCTAAGCATAAGTTAAATGTAAACTTTTTATATGGTGTGATTAAAAACTACTCAAACAGTAATGACATACAAAACAATTTCAAATAATCCTAAAATGAAAGGAAAGGTTATTCAGAGGACAACTAGAAAGGCAGGAAACTTTTTTCCATTAACTGTCTCTTGTAATGATGAAGAAAATGCTACAATTACAACTAAAGTAGATGACATTGTATGTGACAAATCTTTTTCCAGACTCTGAAGAATTTCCAAATGTGCAAATTCTTTATAAATTAGGAGTCTCTGGGATGCTTTCATAAATTCTGGATGGATTCGTCATTTGATTTTGTTATATTTTCCACACAATATATTGATAACAAAATTTGTACTGATGACAGCCTTAATATGCTCTCAAACTTACCATATGGACTTTTCACAAGGATTGGTTTTGGAATCTCCAAGAATTCACCCTCTCCATGTTTGTTGACTGCAGCCACACGGAACATACACTCATTTCCTGTTGTAAGTCTCTTGATTACAACGGTGGTGTCAGGGGTTGTAAGTTTTTCTGCAGATGCCCAGAGAGTCTGAGTCAATTCTCTTTTCTCAATAACATAACCTGTGATTGGAGATCCACCATCTTCCTCTGGAGGCTGCCATGACAACTCAATTGTGTCACGTGACAATACTTTTCCAGATAATGGGATTGAAGGTGGTCCTGGTGGTCCTTTGGGTTTGGATGGTATAACCTTTTCTGAGTCAAGAGGTTGGCTCTTTCCAATCTTATTTATTGCAGATACTCTGAAGTAGTATTCTTGATTTGTTGTCAGTTGCTTGACTTTTAGACTGTAGATGTTGCCATCCACTGTTTCTACTTCTGACCAGGTCTTCAGGTCAGATGTCATTTCTATTAAATACCCAGTAACCTTGGACCCACCATCATACTTTGGTGGCTGCCATTCTAGAGTCAGGCTTGTGGGATGGATGTCCCTGAATCTGATTGGTCCTGATGGTTTGTCAGGAACAGCTGAAATGACAAATCAGAGAATAAGGTGATCACTGAAAATGACAAAACCAGAAAACCTGGAGATGCTGGTAACCACTGACCTAGATGGAAATTTGAGCTTTAATTATATGAATGCCAAAACCTAGAGATACCCACTATCCTAAATGGACAGGTGACCTTTAATCCATGCAAATGATAAATCTAGTGATTTAATCTTTCAGCCAATGAGGCTAAAAGCAATTGAATTATAAATGTGGTATGAAGAAACTGTAGCCAATGTGGTATGTAGAAATTGTTGTCAATGTGTTGTCCAGAAATTGAAGTCAATGTGGTATCTAGGAAATGAAGTCAATGTGTTATCCAGAAATTGAAGTCAATGTGGTATTTAAGAATTGTGTGATCCAGAAATTGAAGTCAATGTGGTATTTAGGAATTGTGTGATCTAGAAATTGTAGCCAATGTAGTATCCAGAAATTTTAGACAATGTGGTATCTAGAAATTGTAACCAATGTGATATCCAAGACATTGGAGTCAATGTGGTATCTAGGAATTGCATTCAATGTGGTATCTAGGAATTATAGTCAATGTGGTATCTAGGAATTATAGTGGTATCTAGGAATTGTAGTTAATGCGGTATCTAGGAATTGTAGTCAATGTGATATCTTGGAATTGCAGTAGGGATTGTAGTCAATGTGGTATCTAGGAATTGTAGTCAATGTGGTATCTAGGAATTGTAGTCAATGTGGTATCTAGGAATTGCAGTCAATGTGATATCTAGGAATTGGAGTCAATGTGGTATCTAGGAATTGGAGTCAATGTGGTATCTAGGAATTGCAGTCAATGCGGTATCTAGGAATTGCAGTCAATGCAGTATCTAGGAATTGCAGTCAATGTGGTATCTAGAAATTGTAGTCAATGTGGTATCTAGGAATTATAGTCAATGTGGTATGTAGAAATTGTAGTCAATGTGGTATCTAGCCAATGTGTTATATAGAAATTTTGGCCAATGTGGTATCCAGAAATTTTAGCCTATGTGATATGTAGAAAATGTAACCAACGTGACATCTTGAAATTGTGGTCAGTGTGTTATCCAGACATTGTAGTCAATGTGGTATCCAGGAATTGTGGTAAATGTGATCTCTAGGAAATGTGTTATCCAGAAATTGCAGCCTATGTGGTATCTAGAAATTGCAGCCAATGTTATGTCTAAAAATTATGCCAATGTGTTATCCAAGAATTGCAGTCAATGTGGTATCTTGGAGTTGTAGTAAATGTGTTATCCAGAAATTGAAACCAATGTGGTATCTAGACATTTTAGCCTATGTGATATCTAGAAATTGTAACCAATGTGGTATCCTGGAATTGTAAACCTATGCCAGAGTAAGCCACAACAGACTGGTTACAGATAATGTGTAACAAAAACTATGCCAAAATCAGCCATAACAGACTGGGTTACATGTATTGTGTAACAATAACAATGCTAAAATGAGCCATAACAGACTGGGTTACATATAATGTGTAACAATAACTATAATGGTAGAATGAGCCAAACCAGACTGGGTTACATCTAGTAACATTAACTATTCCAGAATGAGCCATAACAAACTGGGTTACATGTAATGTGTAACAATAACTATTCCAGAATGAGCCATAACAGACTGGGTTATTTTATGAGCTGAATCATCAACTGGAAAGATGGACAACTAGTAAAACATCATTTCTTAATACAAAAAAATTCCTAATAATTGTCATCTAAATGGGGATCAAAACTGAGTAGTGTGAAAGTGTGGTATCAAGTAGAAGAAACTTTAATTATTTAACTAGGTCATTATGAATAATTTAATGACCACATTACAAAAATGTACAAAAACTTACTCATTTCTTTCTGTGGTTTGACAGCTTGTGGGAGTTCGGCAAATTCTCCAGCTCCCTCGGCATTCTCTGCACAAACCCTGAAAAAATATTCTGTTCCTTCTAATAGGTTCTTTATGTCCAGATTTGTTGCATCAGCCTTGACCTTGGCCTCTTTTATCCAAGGTCCCCACTTTTTGTCTCGTCTCTCGATGATGTAGCCAGTGATTGGAGTGCCTCCATCTTTTTCTGGGGCCTTCCACTGCAGTGTAGCTCTGTCTGCAGTGACATTCATTGCTTCTATGTTTCTGGGTGCAGATGGAATTGCTACAAAAGCAAAACAATTGTACATTAATTTTGATAAGAAAGCTGAGCTAAGAATAACCAGAAAAATATTATGGAAATTATTAAATAAACGTTAATATATAATATATAAATAAAGTTTCATTGATTTCCTGTGTTTATTGTACAGTACTAGATGTTTCAGAGATAAAACCATATTATAATTATCATCACCATGACAAATATGAAATCATTTGGAATACTAAATGTTGCCAGTCAGTGTTTATCATAATTTGTTTAGTCTTAAGAAGGAATTAAGTTCACTCATAAATTCCACAACAAAAGACCAATTTGTCTTCCACAATCTTATAACTGAGGTATCCACAAATTAACCACTGTGGGAAATCAGGACAATTTGAAATGTGCCCATGCATCATGGTCCTTTCTATATGATGTAATCAAAAGGCAAAGTTTTAAGTCAAGCAGGGACCATATCTCAAGAAAAATTGTGCTGAAAAACATTGAAAATCAAACTTGTCCTAGCTCTTTTTCATATAAAGTCCCATACCAATTTTGACTTTAATCCTTTCGGACCTTCAAAAGTACTGGGTGGACACAAAATTGAAGGACCAAGTTATCTGTCAAACTAGACCCAAACTTTCATTCTTGGAAAACAGTGAAAATTAAACCTGAAACAGGTTTTCCGAGTATATAAAGATTAAGAAAACCAAATTAGATTTCATTCTTTAAAAGAAGCTAGCTTAAACAAAATGTGATAGGGCAGTGACATGGGGAAAACTACATGCCCTAACCGCTCTGGTGGCCTAGTGGTTAGAGCGTCCGCCTCAGATGCGGGAGGTCGTGGGTTCAATCCCCGGCCGAGTCATACCAAAGACTTTAAAAACGGAACTAACAGCTGCCTCACTTGGCGCTCAGCATTAAGAGGTTAGTGTTAGGACTGGTCAGCCTGGTGTCAGGATAATGTGACTGGGTGGGACATCATGCCACATGTCTGCGGCATGATGCCCCAGTGCTAGACATCACTATAAACTGCCACACTGCAGACATCGTAGCGATATGACTGAAACATTGTTAAAGCTACATTAAAAATCTAAATCACACACACACATCACACTACATGCTCTCTTCATTGATATGGCAGTGACTGACATGGGTAAAACTCTCTTCATTGATATGGCAGTGACTGACATGAATAAAACTATATGCTCCCTCCACTGATATGGCAGTGACTGACATGGGTAAAATTACATGCTCTCTTCATTGATATGGAAGTGACTGACATGGGTTCAACTATATACTGTCTTCACTGATATGGCAGTGACAGACATGGGTAAAACTATATGCTCTCTTCATTGATATGGCAGTGGCTGACATGGGTAAAACTACATGCTCCCTCCACTGATATGGCAGTGACTGACATGGGTAACAGTACATGATGCCTTCCACTGATGTGGTAGTGACATTTTTTCATACCTTTCTCCCAATATAGTATATTTACGGTAACACTGTCTGAAATCATTTGACTGTGAACTAGCATCAGCAGGGTATGACCCTTCAGCTGCTAATTTCACTCAGCATAAAACAATAAAAATCCCATTGATTCTGTCAGCAGGGCTGGCTGGCCTCAAGATCAGTTGATTATGGTTGGATTACTAAAGAGCTCAATTAGCAT
Source organism: Megalonaias nervosa (assembly GCA_016617855.1). Taxonomy (NCBI): domain Eukaryota; kingdom Metazoa; phylum Mollusca; class Bivalvia; order Unionida; family Unionidae; genus Megalonaias; species Megalonaias nervosa. The sequence continues at coordinate 32,620 of JAECUM010006724.1, read as the reverse complement.
AAAACAATTAACATTACTTTCATTCTCTCTGCAGCTTATGTTCTGCTTTGGTGCTTAAACTTGTTGAGATGGATTAGATTCTATACCAGTGTGATCAAAAGTAATTTGGACATGATTAAAGCTGTTACTTGATTATGGTTGGATTACTAAAGAGCTCATGTGACAAAATACAGGATTGATTTGGATTCCATGCTTAAAGTTTGTTGAGATGTCTAAGCATGCATTATCTCCTTCTGCTAAAACATCAAATTCTTAGCAACTGAAATATCATATGAAATTAAATGATGGATGGAAATAAGAATTTCAGCAGTAGTTGCAATTAAGTTCAAAGATACGAATATGCATTCTGCCCTTACTATAAAAATGATTTTAAAATCTGGCAAGAATGACATAACATGTCACGCAGAAACCCTATCTCATGAAAGCATAATTTTATTAAACGCATCAACAAGTACGCTATCACCAAAATCCATGATTATGGAATCTGTATCAAATGCAGATCAAGATAATGTGCTGAGGTACTGTTTGCCAACTTTACAATTGAACATAATCTCCCATTTATGGCGGCAGATCATTTTTCATATCTACTCAAAATAATGTTACCTTACTTGGAATGACACAAACGTTCACATTTAAATGGATGAAAACTACTCACATAGTGACCCAAGCTTTTTCTGACTTCATTGGGATAAGAAAGTTGAAGATGTGCTACAATGAAAGATTTGCTGTTCTCATTGAAAATCCTACTTCTTTTTAAGTCATAACTACCGACCAAATTTTGTGAATCTCCCAACTGGTCCTGAGCTTGCTTCTCTGTTCTATAACATTCATGACTGTGAATAGCCTGTTGATACTTCCATATACGACATTACATTAATTTGATAAACTTTATTACCAAATATTAACAGTGCAAATCTCATTGATGCTAGTGCTATTGTTGTTGTTTTAGAAGGTAATACCCATTTCCTGCTATTGAAGGTAAGACAATACTTAAATAGTCTTTTTCTACAAAGCCTCCTTGTCATTTCCATATAAATTGCATGAGGATGGCATCCTGGAACACCCTAACATATTTATGATAACCTTTTCCACACAACATTTGATTAGCAAATGACTTTCATTAGCCAAACTATACTTACTGAATGCACTCTTTGGAATTATTGGCTTGTCCATTTCTAATGGCTTGGACCGTCCTATTGCATTTTCAGCCAGGACTTGTACATAGCATTCTTGACCTTCCTTAAGGTTCAGCAAGATGCAGGTCAGGGTGTCTGGTGTGGTTGTCATTACCTGCATATAAGATCGTTTATACTGCTCTCGCTTCTCAACAACATATGCTGTGATTGGAGAACCACCATCACTTTCACTTGGTTTCCATGTTACTCTAGCAGAAGTTTTTGTGATGTCAGACACTAAAATGGGTCCAACTGGTGGTGATGGAACATCTGTAAAGATACATAATTATGATTTCCCTATGAACATAAAACTTGATACATATCTCCTACAAAGTTTTAATTTTTACACATTTTACAAAGAGAATGAATTAAAACATACTATCTTTTATGGTAAACACCAAAATGCAAGCTTTCATTCATCTAGTTACTAAGAAATTAGTACAGGGTGAATGTTATGAATAAATAATATATCCAGAAAATAAATGATACTGATTCATTGACATTAATATCATCTATATTGTGAAAAAATGCAGAATATTTTGTATATTTGTATATTTTCTTAGTCAAGGTGGAAAGTAAACATGTATTGTAGCAACAATATTTGGATTTTTAACACAACCGTCTAGAAACACCTTATCCTGTGAAGTAACCACCAAATTATTTCCATGAGTTAACCACCAAATTATTTCCATGATACTACTTTGTATCAACTTACCCAACTGTTTCTCAATAAAGACTGCCTTGGAGATGACTTTCTTTTCACTCTGTCCTACGTCATTCTCTGCAGTAACAGCGAGTAGGTACTTAATGTCATATTTAAGGTCGGTCACAGTGAAACGAGTGCTGCGTGACTCCACAGAACTGATTTCAATCCATTCATCAGAACCTTCTACACTTCTCCAGACTCGATATTTACGTATCTTTGTACCACCATCATTAAGGGGTGGTTTCCATTCCAAGATTGCACTGTCCTTGATAACTTTTGTGACCATGACACTTTCAGAAGCAGATGGCACATCTATCAGGATAAACAAATTATGTAACAAATTCTTTATCTCCATAAGTTACCAGTAGTGAGGAACTATATTTCTCTTGTTTCATAGAAAAAAGGATGAGTATTCGTTTTTCCATTCTATTCATTAAAAAAAAAAGATGAAAGTTTGTCATGCTCATACTCTTAGAAGATTTTTAATTGTCTTCAGCTGAATTTTACAAATTCGATATAACAGAGATTTATAACTGTTAAATTAATTAGAAAAATCTGCAATGTCCTAACATAACATTCAAATTTCTTAATAATAAAACTTGACTAAAATGTGATCAATTTGAGCTTGAAATTATCAACTAGTAGACAAGATAACAGCAAGAAAGTTACTGCAATTAAAAAGGCAGCAACATTTTAAAACATAGTTAAGTTCCCAAGATGTAAAACTGTTCCACTAAAAATGAATTTTAACATACCAAGTTTTTTCTGTGGCCTGACAATCTCATCAGATATCAGTGGTGGACTCTGTCCCTCTGCATTTTCTGCAATAACACGGAAAGTGTACTCATTTGTTGGAGATAGTCCTGTCACTTGGAATGTAGTGTCGAGTGCAGGAACAGTTCCCATCTTGTTCCAGGTTGTTCTGCGGCCTTCACGAGTCTCAATGATGTACTGAGTGATTGGAGTACCACCATCTTTCTCTGGAGGTTTCCATTTAAGGACAGCAGAGTTTTCAGTTACATCACTGATAGTCAGAGGACCAACAGGAGCAGATGGCACAGCTGCAAATATAATAGCAAGAGGCATAAGTGGACTGACAACATTCAACTGGCTAACCAATTCAATATTCATGCCTGTGTAGTATTATAAGAATACAACCTAATGTAAAGCAGATGAGAAATCAGATGCAAGATCACAAGATCATTATGCTTATTGATAGAACCTGTCTAAAACCATGATAATACAAGACCTATCCAAAACAGTTTCTAGAGTGATAGCAGAGCCAATCAAATGCAAGATCGCCTCATTATTGCATAGATCTCATTCAAAATAAAACTCATCAAGCATTTTAATGGCATTTTGTCAGTTTCAGCAAAACTGGGTCAAAAACAATCTTTTTAGTCAGTCATATCCAACATTACCTCAATAATACATGCATTTCTTACCTAGAGAAAAACTTGTACGACATCTTGATAATGCAAACTTATTTACCAAGACTGATCAAATTCTGATTGGAAATACAGTCTCTATAGTGATAATCTGCCAATCAGATGCATGATAACCTCATTAATATTCATGAATCTCATTAATCATCAAACTCATCTGAGATCTTGTTGATATAAACCTATTTACCAACATTTATTAAAATCTGATCAGAAATAGTCTATATAATAGTAACAAGCTCAGCCAATCAAAAACAGAATCCATATATAGTGGTAGCAAGCTCAGCCAATCAGAAATAGTCTATATAGTGGTAGCAAGCTCAGTCTATATAGTGGTAGCAAGCTCAGCCAATCAGAAATAGAGTCCATATACCAGTAGTAAGCTCAGCCAATCGGATCTTTATTAATGTTCCTCAAACTCATTCAATATCAAACTGATACAAGATCTTTACAATATAAACTTATATTTCAAGTTTAATCCAAATCGGTCTGGAAACATGGCTTCCAAAGATGTAAAACTTTAAGCTGAGCTGATACAATATCACCTCATTAATATTCATGAATCTCAACCATTATCAGGCTCATCCTGGATCTTCAAAATATCAGCCTATACTCCCAGTACAATAACCATTATCAGACTCATCCAGGATCTTCACGATATCATCAGCCAATACTCCCAGTACAATAATCATTATCAGACTCATCCGGGATCTTCACGATATCAGCCTACACTCCCAGTATGATAACCATTATCAGACTTATCCAGGATCTTCATGATATCAGTCCATACTCCCAGTATGATATAAACTGAATCAGAAATAAAGTTAACTTTTGTGTGTGTGGCCATAAGAGCTAAAAATATGGACTTACTGTAGGGACTCTTGATTGTGACTGGCTGATCAGTTTCTAAAGGTTCACTAATGCCAGACTCATTCTCTGCCATCACACGGAAGTAGTATGACTTGGCCATGACCAGGTTTTGTACACAGTAGCTTGTGATATCTGGGCTGATTTTATCTGCCTTTCTCCATGTGGTTTTGGTGGACTCACGGAACTCAATGATGTAAGATTTCAGTGGCAGTCCTCCATCTTCTTTAGGTGGTTTCCATTCAATAGTAGCTGAACTGTTAGTTATGTCTGAGACATTAAGAGGTCCAACTGGCTTGGATGGTGGACCTAAAATCAATAAAAAAAACTAAATAAATAAACTGACTTGATGCAGTCACCTTTTCTAACAATGCAGATATACATCAATGAGTAAACACAATCATTCCTGTAACATTAGACACTGATACTGATAAAAATATTGATACATAAATATATATTATGGAGGAATACAATTAAACTAAGAATTTTTTTTTATTATACTGCTAAAAGTTTAGAACAAAAATGAATATTTTTCTTCTAGCAGAAAATATTTGGGTAAAAATAAATTAACACATGATTCACCTGATTTCAGCATGAACCATTGCCATGTATTCTCATAGTTCTTGGAGGATTAGGATGATTTTGCCTTGACACAATTTTAATACACCAGAAAGATATTGTCTTGACATTATTACAGTAGGAAGATATTGACTTTGATACAATTTTAGTACACCAGAAAGATATTGTCTTGACACTATTACAGTGGGAAGATATTGACTTTGACACTATTTTATTACAATAGGAAGATATTGTCTTGAAATGATTTTATTACATTAGAAAGTATTTTCTGGACATGATTTTACTGCACTAGGATGATTGTACCTTGACATTATTTTATTACACAAGGATGATTTTGCCTTGACACTTTTATTACACTAGGAAGATAATGTCTTGATATTATTTTTTTGCACTAGGATGATCTTGCCATGACACTATTTTATTACACAAAGATGATTTTGCCTTCATACTATTTTATTACACTAGCATGATTTTGCCTTGCCATTATTTTATTACACTAGGATGATTTTGCCTTGAAACTTTTATTACACTAGGAAGATATTGTCCTGACACTTTTATTATGCTAGGAAGATATTCCATTAATACTATTTGTTACACTAGGATGATAAAAACATAAATCACTAAATCTTTGTGTGCCTTGGTGTGAATTGAGTGAGAAAACTATATTTTTAAAGTACTTTTTATCTTCAAGAACTATGGAGCCTTTTCATGTACTGCAAATTTACTGTCATCCATTGGGTATACATTTTCATGGAATCATGGTTAATATAAACCATGATTATCAAAACACAATTAACAATATTGGATCTGTACAGAAAATGGGACTCTTTCCTAACAACAAATTTAAGTTCCAACAAAACTGCAAATTTTTACAAAACAACAAAACTTTATATCCACAGAACTATATGAATCAACAGTAGATTACTGGCCATCAGTAAATACAAAAACTATATGTTGCAGATATGCTTAATTTACATAATTTTTAAAAAAAATATTGAAATTTAATTATTTTTACAACCAAGCATATCAAAGTAATTCACCTGAAGGTTTCTTGGTCATTACTGTGTCAGAATCAAGTGGTTTCCCCTCTCCAACCTTATTGACAGGAATGATTCTAAAGATGTATCGACTCTCTGGGTTAAGTTTTCTGGCAGTGTAGGACATGTCTCGGCCATCCACAGTATCAAGGTTAATCCAGTCACCATTATTCTCGCAATATTGAAGCTTGTACTTTGTAACTGGTGAACCACCATTGTCTTTGGGAGGCAGCCACTCAAATTTGACAGAAGCTGATGTAAATTCCAGGAATTTGATTGGTCCAGTAGGTTCTTTTGGAGCAGCTACATGCAAATAGTAAGATAAATTGAATTGCAGCGATTATCATCATAGCACCATAATACACAACAGTATTAAACAAACATCTTTTATTCATGTGCTTGTTGTTTTCTTTAAAGCAGTGAAACTAAGCAGTTATAGATGTTACAAACCATATACTGGCAGATGTTACAAACCATTTACTGGTAGATGTTACAAACCTTTACTGGCAGATGTTATAAACCAGGGGTCAGTAACCTACGGCAAGCATACCACAAGGTGGTACATCAAGAGGTATTGTGTGGCATGCAAAGGGAAGCCAAATATCTTGATTTAAACAGTGTTACTCTCTTACTGGTGGAACGTGCTCATTCATTTTGTAATTAATCTGTAAAAATGTGGCACACTATGTAAAATAGGTTGCCAACCTATTATAAACCATATACTGGCAGATGTTATGAACCATATTCTGGCATATATTACAACAAAACATATACCAGCAGTAGCAAATCGATCAAACTAAACAGCAACAAAAGAATTCAAATGTTCAGTGTTGATAAAATGTGTAAAAAATTACCATATATATTCACTTATAGGTCAAGTCCAACTGCAAACAAACATTGATCCTGATCTGCTGTGGCATAATGCACCATAAGATCAGGGTCTATGTAGTTTGTTCTACTGATTACTCCTAACAATCTGTATAGACCCAGATTTACTGGTGCATTACGTGTTGGCAGATCTGGGATTGTGGAGTTTGACAGCTTTAAAATGAGTATATACGATAGTCACTAATAATAATTGTTTTGTAGGATAACTTGAAATATTTAAAAAACAATTTTTTTTTAATCAAGGATGACAAATACATCTTGGAAAATTGTTTTCATATTTATGGTGGCATACTTCTGTTTTACCACTGGCGAATTGTGGATGAGTAAACTGCAAAATTTATGTTGCCAATATGTATGCTTGACTGCACTGGAACAGTGTCAGTGATGAAAAAATACAAATATTAACAGAATTCAAGATCTGAATTTTCAAGACTGGAAAAAAGTGCAGATACAGTTTGAGTTAACTCCCTTTAAAGGTTTTCCTTCTTTTTTTTTCAGCAAAGATGATTGAAATTAATTACTTTTTCAGTGCACCAACAAGCAAAACAAGACATAATTATGGTTGATTATATCAGCATTTTCTGGAATGGGAATAAAAATGACAATTCTGTCATAAATTTACATTTGCAATAGGAATTACTACAATTTGTGGAAAAATTCAGACATTTACATAGAAATCTCAGTCATGTTTCATTTTGATTAGGACCATGACATGTACAAAAACTTTGACATGTTTACCAGCTGCATAATATGACCACCATTACACCAACATGTACACAAATATTGACATGTTTACCAGCAGGATATAATATAATAAGCATCATTATATCAAGCCTTCTTAATCCTACCGTATTCTGATTGGGACCGAGATATGACATGTACATGAACACTCCCATGTTTACCAGCTTGATGAACTAATTAACACCATTATACCAACATACACATAATACATTAAAGTCATTCATATTTAGAGGTTAATTATGTTAGCTTGGTATAATCGGATGTTCATCACATGAATAGATTATATTTGACAAAGGTTACAGGGGCTAAGGCACCTGGTGGCAGAGTGGTCTACGGCACTCGCTTTTATAGATCACTGACATTTCAGCTCTATCTGCGTGGGTTCAAATCCCAGACTCAGCCAACTAGAGTATGCAAGAAACCTTGAAGGTAGCTTCCCATGGGTCAGTGGTTCTTCCTAGGTTTTCCTGGGTTCTTTCTCAACCAGATATATTGGCTGCCATGTATAGCATATCATGTGCTTACAAACAGCATTAAGCCCACAACAAGAACAAGAAACACAATAAAAATAACAATAATGGTTATAAGTGGCTGAGAAAGAAACCAAAGACCACAAAATGTATCCAATGCTTTGGCTGCTAGACTTATAAAATATAAACAAAAACTTTCTCAATCAATTAATTTGACAGTATAACACCATTTCTTTTCACCATACATTAACAGTTACAAAATATTTAAGTTACAAAACCATGTTCAGTGATCTAATTTTTCTGCTTGTACAATTATGTTATACAACTCTCATTCATACACAGATAGATACTCACTGAGTGGTGTTTGTGGTTTCACTCCTTTTGCCATTTCAAGAGGCTCTGATCTTCCAATGGCATTTTCAGCACTGACCCGGAAGTAGTATTCCTGACCCTCTTTAAGGCCATCCAGGACAAGCTTGTGGATGCTTGGCTCAGTTTGTTTGATGATGCTCCATGTTTTTCTGTGGCTCTCTCTTTGTTCAACAACATATGCTGTGATGGGAGAACCACCATCATTTATGCTGGGCTTCCAGGTTAACGTGACACCGTCACACCGTATATCTATGGCTTCCAGTGGCCCAACAGGTGGAGATGGTGCAGCTGGGAGATAAAACAAAATACTTGTTACAATGACAGTTCAACAGACAGATTGATTGACTAATTAATTGGCATGTAAAGGACATCAGTAACTCAATGACCAATTAGTTCCCAAGGAATGCAAAAGTGCCTATACCTAGACACACACCAATGCAGCCAACCCAGGCTAATCTTGGCAGGATTTGAATATGCAACCCACTGATTGTGTGTGCAGCATGCTCACCACACAACCATGATGGTGCTCAAATAATTTAACAGAAATACAATAAACAATGCAAAATCAAAAACGTTAAGAAAAACATTGTCTTAGGATAAAAATTCATTTCTACTGACATAATTTTTACAAAAATAGAATTACAGATTTTCATAATGTGTGACTGAGTGAATTCTGATGCCAATAAAATAAAAGAAATTTACTGTCAACTTGTCAAGAACTACTCTTTTGTCATCTAAGGTACTGGTTCCCAACTCGTTTCAACCTATGATTAGAACAGATAAAAATAAAATACTGTAGTATCTAACCATTAGGATTCTCATAGGAATAATATTGCCCTGCAGACAAGAGATGAAAAATGACAAGAAAGAAAGATGACAATCTATTAAGAAAGTAGAGCATACAAGTCAGTACAAAATGTATCATGTGATAGACTCTTGAAAAAACCCATATTGAGTGTTAATTAATAATCATGAATATAAGATAATGAAATGTATCAAATGAGTCACATTCAGTTCTTACTTTTGGGTTTCTGTGGTTTGATAGGTTTGTCCATTTCACAGAGTTTGCTTTCACCAGCATCATTCCTGGCAGTGACAGCAAAGAAATACTCCTGCCCCTCAACAAGGTTTTTGATGAAGTAGTGGTTCTCATTACCTCTGACCTCTGTCACAAGTTTCCAATCAGGTGGTATAGAAGTGGCCTTGTAGATCTCATATGCAGTTATTTTTGCACCACCATCACTTATGGGTGCACCCCATTCAAGTTCCACATTGTCAATGCCAACTTTGGGACACTTTACAAAAGCTGGTGGACTTGGTGGTTCTGCAAAATAGACATTTTCATAAAATATTTCTGTTACTCATTTTGTTAATAAATAAAAAAATAAATAAATAAAGGAGTTACGTACAATAACTTCTTGTAATTATTATTATACATAAATTCCTGAATGTAGGAATGGCAAAGTTGTAATTAAAATGATATAATAAAAATGGAAAATAACCTGACTTGGTCTCATAAGTAATACATAGTAATACATATCAATACAAACAACAGTTTGTTCTAAGAATAAATGGAAACAGGTTAGTTGATTATTTTGGAAATGTTTCTACTCAGATGATGATGATTACATTATTAGCAGTATAACTGTTTAGATCTGTGGCAATTAATGTGTTTATTCTTATTAGACAAATAACTAATACTCCAATATCTTGACTTAATACTGTTGATCTGTGTTCATCTCCAAAGACCGTGTAATTCAGACCAAGAAAAAGGTATGACACTTACCCATCTTTTTAATGGCCTTGACAGGTTTGCTTGTCTGCAATGCTTCACTCGGACCCTCAGCATTAACTGCCATTACACGGAAAAAGTACTCAGTCCCACCTCTAAGCTCCTCAGTAGTAAACTGGGTTAATGCTGGTTGAACCTCTCCTATTGGCCTCCATGTGCTTCGAGTTGATTCTCTCATTTCAACAATATACTTTGTTAATGGAGTACCTCCATCTAATTCTGGTGGTTTCCATGACAATGTGGCAGACTTCTCCGTTAGGTCAGAGACCTCTAGTGGGCCAACTGGTGTAGATGGTTTATCTGTGAATTTTCAAAGAAGGCAAATTTAAATCTATAATTACAACTGAAAATAAAGATGACTTTTTAGATCTGCAAACCAGATTTCCTGACCACTCTAGATGCATTGTCATCCCAATTTACATCATTGTAAAAACACAAAATATTAGGATATAACATTTCTGTAAATTTAGTGAGGAAAATACTTTTTGCTAAAATCTTAACTACATTAAAGTTATGGAATGAAAATACCATAATATAAATCATATAAACACTACCTTGATAGAATGTTCCACTACATGTATGTCACCAGGAACAGATTTCAGTAGCCAACATTTTATGAACACTTATGAACTAGTAAGAAGATGGACCTTTGGGAGATATTCTAAGTGAAAAACAACACTCCCTCATAAAACACTATCCAAGGTAGTCATGGAGTATACCACCTTATAGTCAGGCTGCCTTTTAATGAAGTATATGATAAATATAATTTGACTGATACTTAATAAAATGGGATCCATGATCATGACTGCATTATAACAGGAACCATGTGATAATTAATAGTGTTATACTGAAAGAGTGCTGTATTACCAATTGATGTTTTGTTCATACTTTAGTTGACTGAATATTCCTCTTTGTTGACTATTATTCCTATAATTAATAATGTTATACTGAAAGAGTGCTGTATTACCAATTGATGTTTTGTTCATACTTTAGTTGACTGAATATTCCTCTTTGTTGACTATTATTCCTATAATTAATAGTGTTATACTGAAAGAGTGCTGTATTACCAATTGATGTTTTGTTCATACTTTAGTTGACTGAATATTCCTCTTTGTTGACTATTATTCCTATAATTAATAATGTTATACTGAAAGAGTGCTGTATTACCAATTGATGTTTTGTTCATACTTTAGTTGACTGAATATTCCTCTTTGTTGACTATTATTCCTATAATTAATAGTTCAAAAATCCCTACATTGTTTTCTGTTTTTACAAAATCCATTATCATGAAAAATATATATTTTTGCCAACCAGTTCTTTGCCAAACTTTTCTATTGTTTATGTAATGTTATTAATGAGTCACTAACATTAACTGAGACCAGACCATTGCGATTTACAGTATAAATTCATAACTCTATTATTAACATTACATCTATTTTTGTCAAAGATGAAGACCATAAAATTTCTATTCAAAAAAAGATTTTTTCAAGACCTTCCTCTTATAACAAAGTAGATAATTTAGTATTGAAGAATTAGTTTGAATAAAGATTCTGCTTTATGTCTAATGGCACCCATGCTTCCAATCCTTTGTAAAAACTTCACAGTAATAGCAAACTATCTTGATATCATATATTGATCCTCAACTGTAAGCTGACATACTGTCAATGCATATTTTTTCATGAGATATCAACGGGGGAAGGGGGGATTTATCAGTTAAAAGTTATATATATGACTAGTTTTACATGTTTAATGGTAGGCATATGTATCACTTCAGTTTTATATGTTTAATGGTGGGCATATATAGGACTGCAGTTGACATGTTTAATGGTGGGTATATATAAGACTGCAGTTGACATGTTTAACGGTGGGCATATATAGGACTGCAGTTGACATGTTTAATGGTGGGCATATATATAGGGCTGCAGTGGACATATTTAATGGTGGGTATATATACCATGGCAATTTACATTCTTAAAAGTGCAGAGACCGTTTTTAGCATCAATGTCTTACCATATGGAGATTTTGGTGTAACTCCATCAGAAACCAAAGGTTCTGATTTTCCAACTGCATTCTCTGCAATTACACGGAAGAAATATTCCTGTCTATCCTTCAGATTCTGTATGCAGTAGGATATGATATCAGGTTTCACTTTCGTAACAAGTGACCATGATGACTTCCGTGACTCTCTGAATTCAATGATGTAGTGTATAATTGGAGAACCTCCATCATTTTCAGATGGTTTCCATGACAAAGTCAAGGATGTGCGGTTTATATCTTTGAATGTAATTGGTCCAACAGGTGGTGATGGTTTCTCTGGAAGAAAAAGTTACAAAATTTCTTTTGAGAACTTCTACCTGACTTCAAATTTTAAACACAATATCAGCAGCTGTTCATTTTAGAAAATAAAATTGATTTTCATGCATTTCTTTTTACTTCACAAAAGTTATTATTTTTGCTTAGCAGAAAATATATCTATATAAAAATATATTTTCAAATTGCTCTAAAATGGATTTGTTAAATTCAAGATTTAACCTCCAAAGTTCAAAACTTTTCTTCAAGAACAAATATTTGTTCAAAATCCTCAAAAAGATATAAATCTACAATATACTGATATTGGCTTACCATGGAATATCATTTAGGGTAGTCTTTTATGTATGTAATGCACTTGAAACAAGCAAACAAAGCAAAACCAGTCTAATAGGAAGTAGGGAGAATTGTTAACCATTAACATGCCAGAAATTTATAGTTTTGGATTGAACCAGGTGTTATTAATGCAAGGAATCTGGGTCAATCTGAATGATTTTAGTTAAAATTTTAGCTCTTAGATGTATATTAGTAACTCACCTGGCTTCTTCCTTGGGGAAATTGGTGACTGTGTTTCTACAGCATCACCAAGTCCAACTTTATTTACTGGAATAACAGCAAAGTGGTAACCTTTTCCAGGGAGTAGATTTCTGACCTTGAACTCATTATCTACTGCCCTAGCTGAGCCAATCTCCTTCCATTCATCTGTTCCAACTTCCTTCATACGGATGTTGTAGGCCTGTATCTTGTCGCCTCCATCATCTTTTGGAGGCTTCCAGGTCAAGGTTAGTTTGTTCTCCTCAATATCCTTGGCTGCCAGATCAGTAGGTGCTTTTGGAACGGCTTTAATAAATAGAAAAGGTTGGGAAATTTTGAACTACTGATTGAATCTGTTGTAACTTCATAATGCATGATAAGAAAGTAGCACAATGAAAATTTTTTTATTCCCAAAACACATAAAATTATACAAGTGGGTGAAGAAGATTAACTTGCATTCAAAGATTTGAGGGTGTCACTGGTAGATTCACTATCATTAAACATGCAATACTTAAAACTCAATCTGAAGTGACAAAACAGACCACTAGATCATATTAAATCATAATAGATCATATCAGATCACATCAAATCACATTAGATCATATAAAATAAAAATCAGATGATGTCCAATACAAATTATGTTAGATCATACAAAATAAAATCAGATCATGTCCAATCACATCAGATCACCTTAGGTAATATCAGATCACATTTTCCAATATGAGATCGCAAGATTTACATGCCAAAGGACAAAAAAAAAAAAAAATGCTTGCCAGCTTGTCTTAAATTCAGAACTAAAATAGCAAGAAAACTGTCACATTATGGTCTTTGGTCCAGCAAGGTGAGTGGCAAGTTGAATGAAATTTCAAGGTCTGCATGGGCTTTTAACTGAAAAACTTCTACCATCTGTCAAGACTTAATGACACTCAATTATTATATCTTAAGTTTTGGCAATTTCTTTTTCACCTTTGATCTAAATACATATATGAGTAACATGGATTTTATCACCAATTATGGTTCTCAAAAAGCATGGATTTTATCAGCAGTCATGGTTCTCTGAGAGCATGGATTTTGTAGTGCAAATTACTTTTGTGCTATGTTAGCCTTCAGTCAGTTTTAAAAGGTGCATTTGAAAAGCAACAATCAAATCTGAGTTCTAACCATGTTATTTGAAAACCAAACCAGAACTGCAATGAATCCATGTTATTTGCATAAAACTGGGGGAAGCACACACTGGCTCAGATGTGTGCTATAGGAAACCTAATAATCCTGGACAACCATATACATATGTGTCATAAACAGCTTAATAAATATATGCATTTATAAATGAAACGAGCAGTAAAATATGCATAGTGATTGCATTAATCCCAAGGACAACATTAACTTAATGTTTTCTTGAGCTCTACCTGTTTCATGAAATTTGGACAGCCATGGATGCAAGTCAAATGCCACTGTTTGATTAACTGTGCACCTTGAAATGTTTACTACAACCAAAATATTAGGTACAGAAAAGTTAAAGAAAATACACTTACTGAAATAAAACAAACCAATGAGACAAATGTATTACAGCAGTATCAAGGTGGATGATGAAAATAGGCATGGCATAGCAAGGACCTCTGCTCCTATCAGGTTAGATTTGGAAATGACCTAAATGGCAGACTATTCATGGCAGAACAATTTAGGTGATAGCAAATTTTATACAAAGAAGAAAGCTAATTTTAAGGTTTAAAGACTGATAACATACTAAAAGCTGACTTTTTGTTTTAAAAAAAGAAATATAGTTTTTATTACTGACAAGATCAGTTAGGAAGTCACTACATTTCAAAATAAGCAGGTACTGTATTTAGCTTAGTGTTGATAGAACAAAAGTATCAATTGAAATGAGATTCCAAACCCAGAAATTGAAATAGCTCAAAGTCTTCAAAAGAAATTTCCAAGAAGCAGATCTTATGCTAACCAATAGTTTTGTATAAATGTATGGTCTGAACATTCACTTCCTTGAAAACACTTCAATTGCCCTGCCCCCAACATACTTATTTTTAATTAATAGCCTGAAAAAAAAATGTAAAGAGACTGTAAGTCAAGAATGTTTGTAAATCTAAGGAGTAAACTGAAACATGACAGTTATAACCAATCAAATAGAAAAAAAATTAAGTGCCTACTCTTTGGTTTCTGTGGCTTTACAGTTTCCATGGATTCCAAGGGTGCACTTGATCCTTCAGCATTCTTTGCAGTGACTCGGAAGAAATACTCATTACCCTCTAGAAGCTTGGGAGCAGTGAAAGTTAAAGTCTCAGGGTTGACAGATCCTGCCTTGGACCAGGCTTTATGCCTAGCATCACGATATTCGATCTCATAGCCAGTAATGGGTGAGCCACCATCTTTTGTGGGTGGTTTCCACGACAAGTGAACTGAATCTTCAGTGATCTTTAAATATTCAATTGGACCAATAGGCTTGTCTGGTTTTTCTGAAACAATACGTATGCAGATGAATAGGATTTTCTAGGACATGATGTCCCCTGTTATAGTAAAAGTCACACAGGTCATGTAGGCATTCAACACCAACCATTTCATTACTGGGTGTCATTTTTTAGAATTTGATTCTACATACCTTTAAAAGTGGCAAGTATTCACTTCATTTGGATTCTTATACATCCACATTCTTTTATAAGGTCATTATTTTGATTCCCCAAGAAGCATATGGCAAAATCAATGTCTCAGTACAAAGACATTTTAAGACGAAATGAACCTAAAGGTGTGATCCAGTACAATCCAGATTGAATGTCATGAGCTGTGATGTCACAATGAAAGCTACGCGATCGATAATTTTTGTCTGGAAGTTTCTTGATGACATTAAGGTCCAGACCATTCAATAATCAGGACTGTATAGATTTGGCTACAGAAAAGTAGTGTTAGATTTTAAATGAACAATTTATATTTAATTTAAAATGAGTAAATGTGCATACATGACCCATGTGACTTTTACTATAATATGGTGCAGTCAGCTTAGTTCAACATGCAAGTTTGAGTGTTTAAATCAAATAGTGTTACAATTCTGTCCAATTTTGTCAGAAAATGTGAAAATCTAACTTAAATAAATTTTATTGCCATAAAGACTTAAACCAAATTTGTTTTCAATCCATGAAGTTTTTCAAAACTTATCATGTAGAAACAACGTTTGTGTTGAACAGATGTGACACAGCATGTTGCTTGGCACTGGTGAGATTATAATTTAATGACTGAGTAAGATAGCACTAATATTTCCATATTTTGCAATTCTTTTATGTCCCTAACATTCCTATCAATAAGTGTTAAGGATATAAATGAACCCCAAAATATTGAAACATTGTTGACATTTTCCTCCTATGAGTGAAACAATAAAAGTCATCATTAAATTGCTATGAACAAAACAATCCAGACATATACTAAAAATGTATGGCAGGATTGACTCAATAAGCACTGAGGTTTGGCCAGGAGACTCCCAGGATATATGGAAATATGCATCCATGATCGTAGACAAAGATGAAGTGTATATACCTTCAAGAAGAGGAATTTTACAAAAACTTTTACAATCATTCCCTCACTCTTTTTGCCAAGCTCATCACTGATTTAGCTAGAAAGTAAAAGTAGAACACTAACAGTGAACTCCATCTAAAAATTTGACCTTCATCTAGGTTGTGGATGATGGGATACACAAACTGATGGACACAAAAGTGTTCTGAGCTTCTGTGCTGAAGAACAATTGCCTTTTCTGTGATTTTCTCTTAGTGATTGTACTTTTTGACCTGTCAGTGTCATCCTTAAAAAAATTAGCACAGGTTGATGTATATGTTTGTGTGAAATGGGGCAGACTTAATCTATTTCACGGATATGGGCATGGTCTACGGAAAGGGAAATCATGTACAATATTTACCAAATGGACTCTTTGCTATAATTGGTTTTTCTGACTCCAGTGGCTTGCTCGATCCCTTCTCATTCTCTGCTACCAATCGGAAGCTGTAGTCTGTTCCCTCTGTCAAATCCTTGACCTTGTAAGTGCTGACATCTGGTGGTAGATGATCAACTTTTGTCCAGTATGGTTTGCGGCCCTCTCGTTTCTCCAGAAGATAGCCAGTTAGTGGGGCACCTCCATCGTATTTGGGTGGTTTCCAGCTCAGGGTAACAGAGTCACGATTCAAATCACTAATTGCAAGAGGTCCTACAGGTGCTTCTGGGGGACCTGACACAAGAGCACAATTAGATAAGTAAAATTAATATACTTTAAAAAGTGTCTACGTAACACCTAGATTAGGTTAATTTTTTTCCCAACTAGCTATAAAGGCAGATTTTAATCTAAAGCTGACTAATGTTCAAGCAACAAACTATTGGAAGAAATTTTACAAATAAAATGGTTTTTGGTATGACTGACATTGCATTTGCATAGCAGAATCAATTTAAAAAATCTTTAAAACCATTCCTTTAAAATCAATCCTTTAAAAAAGCAAAAATAAAAACCCTTTATTCTCCAATCAGTTCATCAACTGATACAGGCCTTTGTTATAGATTTTTCATGTAGTTTAAGACAGCTGTGTCTCAGCCATCAACTGATACAGGCCTTTGTTATAGATTTTTCATGTAGTTTAAGACAGCTGTGTCTCAGTCATCAACTGGTACATGCCTTTATTATAGATTTTTCATGTAGTTTAAGACAGCTGTGTCTCAGTCATAAACTGGTCCATGCCTTTATTATAGATTTTTCATGTAGTTTAGGACAGCTGTGTCTCAGTCATCAACTGGTACATGCCTTTATTATAGATTTTTCATGTAGTTTAGGACAGCTGTGTCTCAGTCATCAACTGGTCCATGCCTTTGTTATAGATTTTTCATATAGTTTAGGGCAGCTGTGTCTCAGCCATCAACTGGTACATGCCTTTATTATAGATTTTTCATGTAGTTTAAGACAGCTGTGTCTCAGTCATCAACTGGTACATGCCTTTATTATAGATTTTTCATATAGTTTAGGGCAGCTGTGTCTCAGCCATCAACTGGTACATGCCTTTATTATAGATTTTTCATGTAGTTTAAGACAGCTGTGTCTCAGTCATCAACTGGTCCATGCCTTTATTATAGATTTTTCATATAGTTTAGGACAGCTGTGTCTCAGTCATCAAGAAAACAGTCTTCCACAACGTATCCATACATTGCTACATTAAACTTAAGTTATCATACAGGTGGCTTACTTATAAGGATGGCACATATTTGCTATTTTAAGGATATAAAAATAGAACCAGCAGAATTATAAATAAAATATTAACAAAGTGGGCAGCATAATTGACCTATTTAAACACCTGCAATTAATTTCATGATGATATCCTAGAAGAGTAAATAATAATGAATTGTATTTCTACGCACCAACAGGAGGTTTTGGCCTGACTGCTGTATCTGTTTCAATAGTAGGCCCTGGTCCTGCTTCATTTTCAGCATGTACAGAGAAAATGTAGTCCCTATCATCCTTTAGATTTGGCACCACATATGATGTCTCTGATAGCTTCAAGGTTGTGACCTTGACCCACTTGTCACTCCTGCTGTCCTTTTGAGAGACAACATATGAAACCTTTGCACCACCATCATCAGTTGGAGGCTTCCACTCCAGCGTGACAGAGTCTTTATCAATCTTACCAACCATTAATTGTCTTGGTGCACTTGGAGGCACTGAAAAAGAGCCCAGGTTTATAATACAGATATTGTTTTCCAGCCTTAAACACAAATACAGGTTTATGGCACAAAACATAAATTCCTAATGTCACAGAAGAAATGAAGATGCACATTTAAGATCTACATACAAATGTAACATCTATAAAATTTCTTTATTTAAAACTAATTTTTTTAAAATCATTAACTTGTAATTATTTCTTTTATAAATTGTGATTTTGTGTGAGCTTGTTACTTGCTCATTAATAAATAATTCAATAACAAATATTACAATTTGAAAATAAAATATTCTCACCAATTTTCTTTTGTGGCTTGACCACTTGTTCTGTCTCAAGAGGTTTGCTCTGGCCCTGAGGGTTTAGAGCACTGACTCGGAAATAATAATCTTGACCTTCCTGGAGATTTTTGACTGTGAAATTGGTAGATGTGCCATCTAATGATATTCCAGCCTTTACCCAGGTTGATCTGTTTGCGGGACGATATTCAATAATGTAGCTGTCAACAGGAAGACCACCATCTTTCTCCGGGGGCTGCCACTTTAGGTCTACAGAATTCTGGGTGACATTGTCAGCAGTCAATGGTCCTACTGGAGATGATGGGACCTCTGTTACAAAGAAATGAAAGATTAGCTTAATTTGTTTTCACTTAAAGAAAACAGGGGAGGTAACTAAGTGGACTTTCTAAAAATGAATATTACTGAGTAAGTTGTCAGCATCCGTCTTCATAATACCCAGTAAACATACACACATATATACATGTATCTTTCAAGAATTTTAAATACATAAACACTGTAAACTCAAAAAGTTGCTCATTTCCATTATGTGAGTCAAATATAAAAAATGTAACTGTACATTAATATTTTAAACAATGCAGCCATTTGAAATCTATCAAAATATTTTTGTAATAAGTAGGAAGCTACTGAATCAAAAAAGTGTGTTCTTTACTCTAGAAGTTGTTTTACTTCTGTAAGTGATGTAGTATTTATATGTATGAATAGCTGTTTGCCTCGAAATTGATTTATTACAAGGTAATATTTGTCTATGAAATAACTCCTTTGATGGACTTGTTTCTTTTAATATATATGCCATATGGTTCTATACAGTATTCCTTCCATTATAAGATCAGGCAGGGAATCATAAACAAAAATAAAACTTGAATCAGTTAAATCTGATTATAGATAATCATAACCAATGCTTGGTCATTTGATTTTTTTGGACCAATCATAACCAAATACTTGGTCATTTGACTTTTTTGGACCAATCATAACCAAATGCTTGGTCATTTGACTTTTTTGGACCAATCATAACCAAATGCTTGGTCATTTGATTTTTCAAATCAATCATAACCCTATGCTTGGTCATTTGACTTTTTTGGACCAATTGTAACCCTATGCTTGGTCATTTGACTTTTTTGGACCAATCATAACCAAATGCTTGGTCCTTTGACTTTTTTGGACCAATCATAACCAAATGCTTGGTCATTTGACTTTTTTGGACCAATCATAACCAAATGCTTGGTCATTTGATTTTTCAAATCAATCATAACCCTATGCTTGGTCATTTGACTTTTTGGACCAATCATAACCAAATGCTTGGTCATTTGATTTTCCAAACCAATTTTTGATTATTCTGTATAATTTTTAATCATTATCAAGCATGGACTTCTCATCAGATAATATGTAATATAACATTACAAATTTTAATCATTATCAAGCATGGACTTCTCATCAGATAAATATGTAATATAACATTATAAATTTTAATCACTATCAAGCATGAACTTCTCATCAGATAAATATGTAATATAACATTATAAATTAGAATTTTGTCAGTGTAAATCAAAGTTAAAATGTCAAGACAGACAAGATATCTAACACATGAATAGTTCTATGATGTAGAGTAAATGACCTTAAAATACGTCAATACCAATCTTCAACATTCTAAATTGTACTGCAATGTCAACCTAAACTTATACAATATCTATTTCTATTCAAGTGAAGTTTACTGGATGCAGAAATTCCAGATTTACTATAATGTATTTGTGACAAAATATTTATATTATTTGGTTTGGAACAGAAAGAAGATGTAGACAAATTTTATATGGGGTCAGAACTGCGTCACATTATAAGAAACATTAGCTCATTTGAGTTATTTTAATGCATACAAATGCTATGGTTGGATAAATTTCTATCAGTTAGGAGACATTCCTCTGTAAACAGAGATGAATTAATTTACTACATAAGTCAGCATTTAAACCACACTTGTATATAGGTTGGATTCCATGTTACATGTATATCACCACCCCTCCCATCATGCCCGCTGTCAACTAATCAATACCTTTAGTTTTAACCAATAACTTTATTTTTATTTCTTGTTCTATGTTCTTGTTTTGGGGTTTAATGCCATTTTTCAGCACATGATATGCTATACATGGTGAAACAAGTCCCTGTGGGTTAAATTAGCCACATTCTGACAGATGTGAACATTTTTCCCCAATTCCATTTAGGTAATCAATTCAAAAAATGGTTGTCAAAATGTTGATAGTTATAGTAAAAAGTTCAAGAAGGTGGGATAAGGAAAAATTCCCACAATTGCAGCCAGTCTTTAAAGATAATACTGTGCAAGAATTTCATGACTTGTTTAGACCAATCAGTATCACATAAAGTGATACGTTAACATGTCATATGGAAAATATTGAACTGCAAACACTATATATAAAATGTATGAACAATGTGATAGTATCTTTTCCTAAATGGCAGAAAAATTTTCCTAAATGAAATATCACCCTGAACTTATATAAAATGTATTTTTTAATTATACTGCAATACTGCCATGAACGTAATACCAACTTTTAAATTACATTGCAATATGTCCAAAAACATAATATCTATTTCTCAATGACAGAGCAATATCACCCTGAAATAACATAAACTTATTTCTTAATGACACTGCAATGCTGTCATGAGTTTATACACTACATATTTCTAAATGGCACTAAAATGTCACCATGAACTTATATAATATCTGTTCCTAAATGACACTGCCACGTTGCTATTAACAAAATACCTAATTCGTAAATGACATTACACTGTTGCCATGAATATAATACCTTATTCCTAAATGACACTACACTGTCGCCATGAACATAATACCCTTATTCCTAAATGACACTGCAATGTTGCCATGAATGTAATACCTTACTGACACTGCAATGTTGCCATGAACATAATACCTTATTCCTAAATGACACTGCAATGTTGTCATGAATATAATACCTTATTCCTAAATGACTCTGCAATGTTGCCATGAATATAATACCTTATTTCTAAATGACACTGCAATGTTGCCATGACTATAATATGTTATTCCTAAAGGACAGTGCAGTGTTTACATCAATAAAATACATTATTCTAAATGACACTGCAATGTTGCCATGAATATAATACCTTATTTCTAAATGACACTGCAATGTTGCCATGACTATAATATGTTATTCCTAAATGACACTGCAGTGTTTACATCAATAAAATACATTATTCTAAATGACACTGCAGTGTTGACAAGAATATGATATATATTTCCTGCCATCTGTTAGTGAAGGTTAGATAAAAATGATTACAAACCATAAGGACTCTTAGCCAGGACTGCAGTCTTGGTCTCAAGAGGCTGACTTTGTCCCTTTTTGTTCTCTGAGATGATCCGGAAGAGGTATTCTGTTCCTTCAAGCAGTTTCTCCACCAAGAATTCTGTAGCATCATAAGGAACTCTGCCTGCTGGGGTCCAGACATGTTTTTTGGTGTCACATTTCTCAATGATGTAGCCTGTGAGTGGACTACCACCATCATCACTTGGTGGCTTCCAGCTTAGCTTGGCAGAGTTACGGTTGATGTCAAAAACTTCCAATGGTCCTTCTGGTGCAGCTGGTGCTCCTGTTATAAAGGAGTTAAATGGAATATGATATTATTCAAATACCTTACACAGTCTATCTTGATTATGCAGACTGCATACTGATATCTCACTGGTTAAGAAAAGAATCTTGTATGAGTTTTGGGTCATCTCATAGTCTCATTCTTTGGTACTGATTTCTCACTTAAAGACAAGTGAATCTTCCACCACAATCACTGGAAAAGTGACTACTGAATCTCACCACCAGGTGAGAAAATAAATTTCTTTTTGTGTATGGCTTTTCATACATATTTCAATACTGACAGACAATGGAATTATATGTGATACTTAAATCTAAATCAAGCCTTAATGGCTTGAACATGTTTTCACAACAGACTGTGACTTTAGTAATGCTAATAAAAATTAAGAATCAATTCAGTTACTGTTAAGAGTAATTTTGTTGCTTATTCACGTCCGGTAAAAGTTAACCTAAACACAATCATGAGCAATTGTATTATTGCAAAAAATTCAAAACTGAAAGTTAATCTCAAATGAAAATGCTAAATTTCACAGAATATTTGGCCATACCATAGAAAATGGTGCACGGAAAACTGAACATGAGACCTTGCTTGAATATAATTTAATGAAGGAGAATTATTCATCATAAGAAAACTGCCATGGCAGTATTACTAGATTGCCAAGAAATGTTTGTAAAAATGATGTAGCACTTCTTATGATACAACAACCTAATTATCAGTTTACATCACACTAAAGTAATACTGTTTAAGAAACTGAGTTAAATGAAAAAGTTATTACAGACCACTGGAGTGTGAAATATAGGTCACAGTAATCTACTTTTATGTGATGATGTAGTACTCAACATTAATGGATTCTATACAGAAAACCACACAACTGTACAATAAAAGTTGCATGACACACCGAGTCAATGTCCAAAATAAATATCATTCAAATATAAAATATAGGTCACTGTAACCTGCTTTTGCATAGAGTTTTGGTTCTCTTCAAGTTGAATCTACACACTAAACTTGAAGACTCAATATGTAAAAGTGAGGATAAAGCTATATGTCTCCTACATTTATTGTGCTTTATACAAAAATAGTTTTTGTCTTGTGAAAATTTATTAAAAGTTGGCCTTACGATAATGTAAAAGATTTTTAAAAACTTTAATCTGATAAAGCAAACATAAAACAGAAGCTTTAACCTTATCCTTTTCATTATTGATTAAAACCTGTATTAGAAACTAATGCAGAAAGATCACGAAATGTTTATCAATGCACATTAGAGATATTTAGATGCACTAAATGCATAGTTTCTTCATATGTCTATAACCAGACCTTAAACACAAACTTTAACCTGTTTTCTACAACAAACCTTAAACACAAACTTTAACCTGTTGTCTACATAGAACAAACCTTAAACACAAACTTTTGACCTGCTGTCTGCACATAACAGACCTTAAACACAAATATAACCTGTTGTCTACATTTAACAAATCTTAAACACAAACTTTTCATACCAAAACAAAGGAAACAAAACCTTAGAAACATTGCTGAAACAAAACCCCAAAATGCCAGACCTATGTTATTTTATACACAAATAAGATATAAAAATTTAGATGAATAGCTACTTTCATATGAGCCATAAACAAAACCTAAAATATAACATTAACCACCTGTCTACATGTAATAAACCTAAAATACAACTTTAACCTAACAAACCTACATTACAACTTTAACCTGCTACCAAACCTACAAGACATCTTTAACCCACTCAACATATAACAAACCTAAAATACAACTTTAACCTACTAAGAAACCTAAAATATAACCTTAACCTGCTAAGGAACCTAAAATACAACTTTAACTTGCTTAGAAACCTAAAATACAACTTTAACCTGCTAAGAAACCTGAAATATAACTTTAACCTACTAAGAAACCAAAAATATAACCTTAACCTGCTAAGAAACCTGAAATACAACTTTAACCTACTAAGAAACCTAAAATATAACCTTAACCTGCTAAGAAACCTGAAATACAACTTTAACCTAAAATATAACCTTAACCTGCTAAGGAACCTAAAATACAACTTTAACTTGCTAAGAAACCTAAAATACAACTTTAACCTGCTAACAAACCTAAATACAACTTTAACCTGCAAACAAACCTAAACTACAACTGTCACCTGCTGTATACATATAACAAACTTTAAATGCAAACTTTAAGCTGTTTTCTACAAATAACACATCAAACTTTAACTTGTTTTCTACATATAACACACCATACCAACTTAAACTTACTTTCCACACAGAACACACTATACAAATTTAAACTTACTTTCCACACAGAACACACTATACAAACTTTAACTGATTTCTACATTAACACACCATGCAAACTTAAACTTACTTTCCACATATAACACGCCATACAAACTTTAACCAGTTTAATACAGATAACACACCATAAAAACATTAACTTCTAATTTGTTACTACAAATTAAACAGAAATATTTATACCATTAACTATGTGGAAAAAATGCATATTAGGCACGTATGCTTTAAAATAAAGATGAACAATAAATTGCACAAGTCCTTCATATCAGCTGCAATGACTTTTCAACCACACATATTAACCCAATCTATATATAGAGCAAATCTTCAAAACAAGCTTTAACCATAAGCTTTTCTCCATAAAACTGGCAAAAGAAAGGAAATATCAATAAAATTGGATAAAAATATATACCCATTTTTTTGTTGTATTTGTGTGCTTTTAACAACACTTTTAACACATTAATGTCTATATCATGCAGAGGAAACTGGAGCTAAGTGCCTTTCTCCAGGACAAGCCATGGCAGCCAACCTGGACTGGCCTGGGTTGGTATTGAACCCATGATGTTTGGATTACATGTACAATGCTTTACCAACAAAGCTACCAAAGCTCCAGATAAAAAAGTATAAACAAAGTCAGACATATGCTAATGAACTTAGCACAGTGAAAACTAAATACATAGTACCTTTATAACAGTTATAATTAAAACCCTCTTTAAAATGTTGTCTATATCTGCCAATGCTGGCACCAATATCAAAGCATAATCTTTCCTGTAATTCGTAAAGGCAAGCTATCAATGTAAATTTCGGAATGTGTTTCTTTACCCAGTGGTTTCTTTGGTACAACAATATCTGAAATGATTGGCTCCCCAGCGCCAGTCTCATTAACAGCTGAAATACGGAAGTAATAGTTCACTCCTTCTTCCAGGTTCATGGCAGTATATTGAGTGGCTGATTTATCTAAGACCTGCAAATCCTGCCATTTCTTGCTGTCCTTGGAAATGTCAACTTTGTAACCCTTGATTGGTGCTCCTCCGTCTTTTTTCGGGGGTGACCATGTTAGGGTAACAGAATCAGCCAGGATCTTGGTAAATTCTATGGGTCCCATTGGTTTACTTGGAGGACCTACAATTAAATTGTTCTGATTATTTTTCTAAAAAGTATATTTTATTGGATATTTGTTATTTTTTTATGGTGTTTATAAGTGACATTTGATCCCATTTTAGCACAAAATAAATTTAAGAAACTCCTGAATAGCATCACAAAATCTAAACTATAGTATCCAATTACATTTTTTTTATGAATCAAGTTAATATTCCTTTCACTCAGTTCTAAAATTAAAATGTCAACATGTTTAAATAGTTTTATCTATGTTTCAAGTGAAATATGAAATCTTTGAATTAGAAATATATATCGGCCCAATTATTGACAAGTGGGAAAGTGGTCTTTGTCTTATAAGGCCATCTCTCAAGACAAGCCACCTGCTGATGAGAGGTCACAGTAGTCTGTACCAAAATGTTACATTTTACCAATTTATCCTCCTCACTTGAGGCCACCACTTTGATAAGCCAATCTTGTCACTGCAGAAGTGGTGACTTCTTGAAAGGGAGACAACTTGAATAATATATCCATATTATAATAACAAAATGGTTGGCTAAATTTGTGTTTGTGAAACAGGTTCAATGTTAAAATATGTATATATATATATATATATATATATATATATATATATATATATATATATATATATATATATAAAGCTAAATAATGGTTACCATGGCAGCAAAATGTAAACAGCTTACCTGTTTATCAATATAATAATAATAATTTTATTTGCCTAACTAAAGTGGTTTTGTTTCTATATTGTGCTAAAAAGGTTTCTGACAAAATAAAGATTTAATGTAATAAATGTTCAACCTTATCTTGAAACATTGCCATATTGCTGTAACAGACTGCAAATCTAAACAGGTTATCTAAATATGAACACAAATATATCAACTGAGTTTCATTTGTCAACCTCAAGTGGATTTTAGTTAATCATGCTGAGAATGTATAAAATGGTCCAAACCCAAAAAGTCTTTAAGAAGTGTAAATGGTCAAAAACTTTATTAGGTCATCTACACATAAATACAGACATGCCTCCCAAAATTCATTCATCCACCTCTGGTGGGTTTCATTCAATCATGATAAAGTTTTTGTCAAAAAGTCTGCCCAGGGTTAAACTAGAGTAATGCAAGCAGCAGATGATGCCACATAACCTTTATCCTACTAATGGCCTTGACAGAAGATAAGGGTTTAAATAATAAATATAATAAATACATGAGACTATATATATATATATATATATATATATATAGTTAGAGAATTTTAACTTAAAATTCTCTAACCTGTATGATAATTATATTTATTCATATTTTTAAAAAATGATGCTAGTATTATCAAGCATTCTCCTTCAGAATCCTTAAATAGCACTTTCCATTCAGTTTGATGCATACATAACACAGGCTAAAGATGCATTAAACTATCTTCATTGGCTCAAAGGTTATAACTTATAACTGTACATAGATAGAAGTGACTGATTTATATTTGTCCTTGCTATGACCTTGACATTGGGAGAATGGCTATGGTATATGACATGTCTAGTCATGATATATCAGTGGTTAAAGTTTCATTAAAATACAGTCAGTTGTTTAAAGGCTTTACTCATGACAAAGAAACAAGACACAAAATTACATTTTCATTTTGTATGATCTTGACCTGAAACAGGATTGGTTATGGTGTGCGACACACTACCTATTCATGTTATACACTTGGGTATCACTACACTGGAGTCTCTTGGTTCAAAATTTCAACTCTGGAAAATGATACATGTCACATTTTCTCTTGCTGTGACCTTGAGATGAAGGGTGTGGCTATGGCAGGTGACACATTGTCTCTTCAAGATATATACTAGGGCAAAAGTTTCATCAACATATCTTCAGTGGTTAAGTGGTTATAAAGTTATAATCTGGTCAAGGATACAAATCATGGAACAAAATCTTCCATTTCTGATGAAGGGACCCTAGTTATGGTGTGTAAAACACTGATTAGCCATTATTAATTCTGCACAGCTTCACAAATATCTCATCAACCATTACAAAGTTTTGGACCTGACAAACAAATATTAACATGGATAAATGAACATATGTAGTGACTGACGTCACCATAACATACTACACTCACATTAAGACTGGTTTATAAAAATGTGTCAAGCATACAATGGTCTGAAAATCTAACCAGGTCATCTACTAATAAGCATATTAATGTTTATAAAATTTCATGGCTGTCGGTTTAATGCCTTTTGTGCTATCGTGCTAAAACAGATTTGAGATGTACAGAAGTAAGGCCTTGTACACAAATGAATGAAGCAGCAACATAATACTCCAGCACTTGTATTTTCTGCTAAGATTATATTTTGTATTGCAACAACCTTGAATCACCAATCTTAAAACTCAAATAATTTTCATTCTTTTGTTTTTTTGGGGGATAAACTATGCATGAGTTTTGACTATGCATTGGATTTATCTTATTTGAAGCTGCTTTAACAAAATAGTGTTCAACAAACCTGCTGGTTTCTTTGGTCTGATTTCCTCTGCTGTTTCTAAAGGTTTACTCTGACCCTCAGCATTCACTGCAGAGACACGGAACAAGTAGGACTGACCCTCAAAAAGTTTCGGCACAGTGTAGGTCAAAGTCTTTTCATCAAGGTCAGCGACCTTTGACCAGGTCATCTTCCTAGTGTCACATTTCTCAAGGACATATGCTGTTACAGGAGTTCCACCATCTGATTCAGGAGGTTTCCAGGTGAGTGTCACACTCTCCTCTGTTAGACTGGATACCATAAGTGGGCCAACAGGGCTTGATGGTTTTTCTGTTAATAAAAATAATATGAACAATTTTGATTCTTCACATTCTTTCTTTTATATTGAAACAACAGGAAAACATTTTCAATATCTTTATTATACCTAAGATTTGTGAGGAAGAATGGTAAATTATGTATATATATATAAACTTGGGGTATGAGACTAAAGACAGCTTTTTTAATTCGCCACCTAAAATGATCAGAGAAAAACTTGTACAACTTTGATCTTTTTGCCCTACTGCAGTCCAGCATTTTCCCAATGTGTTAGGCATTTCTTGCTTAATAAACAACAGACCGTCTAGCTGTAACATTTGACAAAGCAGTTTTTGATCTTACATGGGGAAAAGACCAAAGATATCTAATTGTCTATATTTTTTCATAATTTCAAATCTGAATTTCAATGAGAAAATTCAAATTATGTGTTAATAGTTTTATCAAATAAGATTCAAATGTGTATTACTCACTGCACTGCAGTCCAGGATAATGTTTATTTGAGGAATTAGACATATTTTAAGACACATAGTGTTACTGGTCCTCAGTCACCAATATCAGCCATTTTGGCCTTTTGTATAATAACCTGGTGACAGTAACAATGACTACAATAAGATCTGCTGTAAATGAAACTGTGACCAATGAAAAAAAAAATATCAATCCCTTTAAAAAATCTTTAATTTTCTTAAAAAAATTTCCATTTGATTTTTGTACAATATATGAGCATGAAATTTCCATGAAAAGTAAATTAAGTAAGGCCTCTCATTAAAATTGCATTCTATACTGCATTTATTAACTCAAGCCATACCCACATGGCTGAGCCAAGAAACTTTTATATCTTCCTGGAAAAGTAAAATACATTTACAAAATTTCCAGTTAAAATACTCTTCAATTAGTAAGTACAACTCATGCACAAGCAACAAGGCAGTTGACAAATTTGCCTTTTGACTTTCTAAGATTTAAGCAAGTAGCAACTGTATTAAACTGACAATGTCTTGGTTCATGTAAAATATAGAAAATCGCTCTGCTTGATTCAAACTGATGCCTAATCACTTCTAAAGAACAAAACAGTGATCCTTACATTTCAACTAACTCCCCATAGTAGCTTAATATAAGTAAGATTAAGAGTGAAGAGCTGGCACATTATCGGTCTACATCAGATCTGAATCTACAGTGTCTGTAACTGAATGGACACCATGCATTGGTCAATACAGTGTCTGTAACTGATTTATTATATGCTCATTTTAGTCTCCGTTAACTTTATATTGTCAGAATCGTGCAATATTTTACAATATTGCACACCTTCATACTGCATTCATGTGCATGACACGTGTGCCCAATAGTGTATTAGGAACTACTCTGTAAACAAATCATGCACACTCATGTAGTAGATGCTTTCCCTTTTGGTTGATTAAATTTGTGTCTGAATGAACTAAAGCAGATGTTTCGTGGACTGCCAATACCAGCTGCTTTGCAATATTCCACGTTAACTTTTTTGATACAATGTTTTGGACTTAGGCTAGCAATAGATGCTGGACAGGTCAAACAACTGCGGAGTCCCTAAAAATAACATGCAAGTGACAAGGCATAAACGTGTCTTCTTTTGCTGGTAATAAGAAGGGCAAAATTATACTTTCAGTTTTACATCCTAAATTTCCTCAAAATGTACTTTCTTAGTTTTGCAAATCCGAATTACATAAGCCATGTCAAGGTTCCAAGCTTGATTACATATTTCGAAATTGTACTGTAATTTCGACTACATTCCAAGTGCAATAACATCCTCCTTACTGCACTCAAATGAAATGAACATTATATTTCATATCGTCTTTCTGATAATTACAATTAAAAGAGTTAATATTTTTCCCCACATTGTGATTCGAAACATTCAATGACAGAATAGAAACACACTTGCAGATAAGTCAAGACGCTGCTCCCTCGCTGTACTAATCTGATGTTACTTCATGTAGAACTGACACATATAAATCCAATCCATAATCAGCTAAATTTAGTAGAATCAACAAAACTACCAAAATCTATTCATTCCAGACCAAATGGAAAAGTTATTGCAATGCGCAATCATTCACAATATAACTCTAAATTTCAATTTTAAGTAGATCAAAACGTCATTTTTTTTCGAAAGTGATGTGTAGCACATGACTTAAGTTCATATTTACCTGGGTGGAGTTATGTGCTCTTTAATAACATTGTTGTTGTGTACTGATGAATCTGTGCTTGTGTATTTAGTTTGGAATACGTCATACATTCAGTTACTTTGTTTCTTGTAGTGTATTTTTGTTTATATTATTAAGCCTTAGGTTGAATAAGAAAATAAGCATATAATAAAAAGGTTACTGCATTTGTATGGGAAAATTTTAACTCATTTTGTCAGATGGATATACTGCACTCCCAAGCTTGTGCAGTATATCAATCTGAAAAACTCATTCATATTTTCCCATACAAATGCAGTAACCTATAAGTACACCATGCATTGGTCAATACAGTATCAAGTTGCTTCATGGCATTCTAAAAAATGCATGCAGGTTTCATTTCTTTGCATTTATGTAAAGCAAATGCTATATGTCATTTTTTGACATTGGATTCCTCTATTAGCTATTGATACATTATATCATTATTGACACCTCCTTGTTGTCAAGACCACCTTTGCATAACAGAACAACCATGTTGGCATCTGTGTGCATGTCTGTCAGTCCATCTGTATGTCTACCCACACCTAGAATAATCCCAGTCTTAAGTTATTTACTTTCCTTTAATGTAAGTCTTTTCTAAATAAAAGGTGAGCTGAACAGAAAAGGTGTCTCTTATTTAATAAATTTACAGCACCAGTTTCTACTGATATAAAACTAAGTTTAACAGTGATGTATATCTTTTATTAAAATCTTACCATATGCACATATGATGTTGCACATTGGGAGTCTGCATCAGTTCCATGCAGTGTTGTTTACTTCACATGCCATTCAATCTTCATTCTCATGCCATCCAGGTTGAACAAGGGAAGCTATTCATGCTATTTTAAATGTTAGCGTTATATACATGTCTTTGTGTGTGTGTGTGTGTGTGTGTGTGTGTGTGTGTGTGTGTGTGTGTGTGTGTGTGTGAGAGAGAGAGAGAGAGAGAGAGAGAGAGAGAGAGAGAGAGAGAGAGAGAGAACAAATATTGTTAAGACTGTATTTTAATCAATCTTCAATCTCATGCCATCCAGCTTGGACAGGGGGTAGCTACTCCTGCTTTCTTTGATGTGTGTGGGTGGGTGGGTGTGAGTGTGGGTGTGGGGTGTGTGTGAGAGAGAGAGAGAGAATATTGTCAACTTGGCATTGCAGTTAATCTTCAATCTCATGCCATCCAGCTTGGACAGGGGAAAGCCATTCACCCTTTCTTTTGATGTGTTATATATACATAAAGAAAGGATGAGTAATATATGTTGCCAACTTGGCATTGCAGTTAATCTTCAATCTCATGCCATCCAGCTTGGACAGGGGAAAGCTATTCACCCTTTCTTTTGATGTGTTATATATACATAAAGAAAGGATGAGTAATATATGTTGCCAACTTGGCATTGCAGTTAATCTTCAATCTCATGCCATCCAGCTTGGACAGGGGAAAGCTATTCACCCTTTCTTTTGATGTGTTATATATACATAAAGAAAGGATGAGTAATATATGTTGCCAACTTGGCATTGCAGTTAATCTTCAATCTCATGCCATCCAGCTTGGACAGGGGAAAGCTATTCACCCTTTCTTTTGATGTGTTATATATACATAAAGAAAGGATGAGTAATATATGTTGCCAACTTGGCATTGCAGTTAATCTTCAATCTCATGCCATCCAGCTTGGACAGGGGAAAGCTATTCACCCTTTCTTTTGATGTGTTATATAT